>JAAGEH010000411.1:1518756-1542865 GCA_011751065.1 Lasiurus cinereus | reverse complement strand
CTGGTTTGTCTTGTTTGCTGACTAGCAATGACAAGAGTAATATGTTTCTAAGGCAGTTCTGAAGCTGTTCCCGAGAGCGCTGTCTTACCATATGGACTTATTAGTAAATCGTTTTGCGCCTCTACCATCATGGCTATATATTATTGGCCGACTGAGAGAGTAGAGCACTTGCTCAATACTAGACTGCTAGAACCTCATTTTCTAGATCAGGAAGTTGAGGCTCCAATAATTTTAGTAACTTGTCCGTTTTGGCAGAGAAAGCGGTCAAGGTAGAACTTGAACCCAGGCAGCCCTAGCCCTAGCCCTGACCATTACCGTCAGCTGCCCCCCAACAGAGCTGTTCAGGTAAAAACTATGTCATCTGGAAAAGGACATTCTGCATGATGATGGCAGATATGCTTCGTTCCCAAAATGAAACAGAGACAGTTACCTAAGGAATTTCGAACAAGACCATTTCCCTCTAGAATCTTCTTCATGGCACGTGACAGACTGTTGAGTCTTTAGAGGAGCGGTAAGGGTGAGAGGCAGCGGAAAGATGAAACTGGGGAAACTCTTGGTCCAGCTTGGCTCTTCCATTGGCTTTATTTAAAACTACTGGTTCAGCCGAAACCGGTGTGGCTCAGTGGATAGAGCATTGGCCTGCGGACTGAAAGGTCCCAGGTTCGATTCTGGTCAAGGGCATGTACCTTGGTTGCGGGCACATCCCCAGTCAGGGGGCGTGCAAGAGGCAGCCGATCGATGTCTCTCTCTCATGGATGTTTCTAACTCTCTATCCCTCCCCCTTCCTCTCTGTAAAAAAATCAATAAAATATATTTTAAAAAAATAAATAAAACTACTGATTCAAGCACTAGACTACATCTTTTGACTGTAACCCCCCCCCCCCCCCACACACACAAGCCAGAGAGAGTTTGTGCTCTCCCTCCATACCCCCCCCCACCCCGAACAAACTCATGGCCTGTACACTCAGCGGCTTGTCACCCCGAAAGTTACTGACCAGAGAGCCTGCTGCTCGGTGCACGCTGCCTCCTCCTCCAAGCCTCCTCTCACCGTGGGCGGGCGGCGTGAATGAGCAGCGGGAAGACTCCAGACCTTGACACTGAGTTTGATTTGCCTTTCAGACTGCTGGGCGGATCGATCCCCGCTGCACGAAGCCGCAGCCCAGGGGCGCTTGCTGGCCCTCAAAACGCTAATCGCACAGGTGAGTAAACTGAAGAATGGATCCTTGGTGCTTATGCCACCAGCCAGCATCCTTCTTTGGCAGCTTGGCCTGGAGCGGAGGGCTTGCTTGCTGGATCTCAGGGGTATGTATCCTCTTACAGCTCAGCATCCGTCCCTCCTGCCTCTCTCTTCTTGGAGAACTGGCTCATTTCCTGCCCAGTCCCATCCTTCTCCTTCTGGGCCTTCTTCCTATCTCACAGGAAGCTTCCCCATGAAGCTGAGGGGGGATGCCCTCACATTTAACTCACCTTAAATTCTCCCATGTGCCTTAGCGGCAGCAGCTCCAAAGCTGCATTAGTCAGCTATTGCCGCGTAACAAATTACCCCAAAACATGGAGCTGAAAGCAGCAGGCACATGGCTTCGGCCGGTTTCTGGCTCTGAGCCTTTCGCAGGCTGCGGAGTTTCAGCCAAGGAAGGATCTGACTCCAACCGCCCTCAGGTGGTTGCTGGTCAGCTTCCTCTCCATGTGGGTCTCTCCATGGAGTGCCTGCATGAGGAGGCGGCAGCTGGCATCCCTTGGAGTGAGCGCGAGAGTGCCTAAGGAGGAGGGCCAGTGTGAAATCTTGTTACTTCTCCCATTTCTCCGCATTGGATGTGAGTCAGGAAATTCAGCCCGCACTCAAGGGATCATGCAGGTGAGCCAGTACTAGGATCAGAGATAGCTGGGAGCCATCCCAGCCATGCCCCACTATTTTAAGAGCAAACCTTAAAATAGATGGACAATCGTGTAAATCTCCTTTGAGAAGAATTATGAAAGTCTTAGTTATGTCATTGATTTTTTTTTTTTTACAGAGAGGAAAGGAGAGGGAGAGAGTTAGAGACATTGATGAGAAACATCAGCTGCCTTCTGCACACCCCCTACTGGGGATGTGCCTGCAACCAAGGTACGTGCCCTTGACCGGAATCGAACCTGGGACCCTTGAGTTCACAGGCCGATGCTCTATCCACTGAGCCAAGCCAGTTAGGTTCAAGTCTTAGTTATTAAGGCTACTTTAGTTATGACTGTATCCTTAGAACAATGAGCAGTGGCCTTGTAAGCATTTGTGAAATGGGTGGAAGTGTGCTCGCTCCGTTTGCTTTGTGAATTTGAGCATCTGTGTGTGTACAGAGGCGGCCAGTCATTTACTCTTCAACATTCTAGCTAGGACCACATCTGGCTTCCTTACCATTTGGAATTTAAACAGCTGGGCACACTGCTCTGTCTTTGTGTGTGTGTGTGTGTGTGTGTGTGTATACGTGAGCTGGCCACGCTGCTCTGTATTTGTGTGTGTGTGTGTGTGTGTATACGTGAGCTGGCCACGCTGCTCTGTATTTGTGTGTGTGTGTGTGTGTGTGTGTGTGTGTGTGTGTGTGTGTGTACGTGAGCTGGCCACGCTGCTCTGTATTTGTGTGTGTGTGTGTATGCATGAGCTGGCCATGCTGCTCTGTATTTGTGTGTGTGTGTGTGTGTGCACGTGTGTACCTTTTTTTTCTTTCCTTTATGAGTTGTGTCAGTTCTTAAGAAAATAGAGGCAAAAAGCAAACTGCCAGTAATTATCAAATAGGCTTTGGACTTCATTTTATCCCTCGCTTATTGATTTTTAAGCACTTTACATTTTATTTTATTTGATTATTTTTAATATGTAATATATTCACATAGGACAAAAATTAAAATGATATAAGAGAGGTTTACAGTAAAAAAAAGTTTTACATCTACCTTCTCTCTCTCAGGCTCCCACTTTAATACTTTTATTAGTATTGTGACTAAATTTATTTTTGGAGTTATTTATTTTTGCTAATCTTCACCTGAGATATTTTTTCCATTGATTTTTTTTTTTTTAGAGAGAGAGAATGGAAGGGAGGGGTAGAGACAGAGAGAGAGAGAGAAACATTGATGTGTGAGAGGCACATCAATTGATTGTCTCTCGCACATGCCCTGACTGGGGCATGGAATCAAGAGGTATGTGCTCTTGACTGGAATCAAACCCAAGACCCTTCAGTCCAAGAGCCCGCACTCTAACTGCTGAGCCAAACTGGCGAGCGCCGGAATGATTTTGAAGAAGCACTGCAAAGATAGTACAGCGAGTTTCCGAATACCCTTCCCTCAACTTTCCCTCGTGTTAACATCTTACAGAGCCGTGGTACTTGAGTCAAAAATAAGAAATCGACATGGATCCAATGCCATCAGCTCAGCTACAGAGTATTTGGATTAACACCAGTTTTTCCTATTGGTGTATATTTTCTCTGCCAGGAGCCGATCCAGGATCCCATGTTGCATTGAGCATGTCTTTCTTTTTTTTTTTTTTTAATATGTTTTATTGATTTTTCACAGAGAGGAAGGGAGAGGGATAGAAAGCCAGAAACATCAATGAGAGAGAGACATCGATCAGCCGCCTCCTGCACGCCCCACAGTGGAGATGTGCCTGCAAGCAAGGTACATGCCCCCAACCGGAATCGAACCTGGGACCTTCCAGACCACAAGCCGGCACTCTATCCACTGAGCCAAACTGGTCTTGCCATGTCTTTCTTTTTAACTATACTTCATAAGCATGTCGGTTTCTACAGTATATTTACACATGTTAGGGAGCGTTCTTCATAGAGAAATTCAATTTTCCCTCAGTACGCATCATTTCCTTGCCTTTATTCACTAATCAATATGAATGACTCAATTTTATTTTCCATTTAAGAGAATGTGGTGTGCTATAAAACATTCAGCTAAGAACCAGGAGCTCTTAGACAGTTCAACTAAGAGCTGTCACCTCCCGCTGGGGAGCCTCCAATCTCGCTCCTAATTTCAACTTTCTGCTTCCCCAGTTTCTCACGCACAGTGAAGGTGATGCACTCTCGATATTCTTCCAGGCCTGCTCAGCGTCACATTTCTACAATTTCAGGCATTCGGAGTTGGCACTGATCAGTGTGTTTGTTTGTTTTTTTGTAGCACATAGCTGCCACCTTGTGGACTAGACTGGTTTTCTTTTCTTGGAAACATATGACCCGGGAAAAGAGGAAGGGCCTTTGAAAACGGTATTCCATACTCAGCTTGAAATCTGTGACTGCACAGCTGTGGGGTCATAATAGCATATTCAGGACATGAGAATGGGCAGGACTCAGGAGGCATCGGAAACCCCTGAGATGAAGGGATAGGCGATATGGGAAAGGGACAGGCAGCGCCATGGAGGTCTGTGGAGAGGCGGTGAGTACTTCACGTGGGGTTTGGGGTTCAAAGTCAATGCACCAGGGCTGGGAAGCTTTCGGCAGGTCGGTTAGTTACAAGGCAGAGGAGCAAAAAATAACCCAACTGGGAAGGATCGGCCAGGGACTAACTCTTTCTTCACATGTAGGAAGTGGTGATGCCAGGGGGGGTGGTGAGGGCCAGGTTAGCATCAGGGCAGGAGGGCAGAGCTGGGCAGCAGCTGGCTCATCCTGTCCTCTGTCGCCTGGACCCCAGGACAAGGGAGGTGAGCATGGCAGCACGGAAGGGGTCGTGTGCTGGGACTGGCACAGCTGCTGGGAGCGGGGGGAGCAGATGGGAGAGGACCCACCCTTGGCCCCCACCCCTGCCTGGTGCTGCAGACTTCCGGCCTCAGTGGCGCTGTGGCCTGTGAGTCCTGGAAGCGCCATCAACTTTATTTTTTTTAATATATTTTATTGATTTTTTACAGAGCGGAAGGGAGAGGGATAGAGAGTTAGAAACATCGATGAGAGAGAGACATCGATCAGCTGCCTCCTGCACGCCCCACACTGGAGATGTGCCCGCAACCAAGGTACATGCCCTTGACCGGAATCGAACCTGGGACCCTTCAGTCCGAAGGCCGACGCTCTATCCACTGAGCCAAACCGGTTTTGGCAACTTTACTTTCTAATCTTAACCGGGGGGAGGGGGGTCATCTCTCTGTTTCCAATCCGATTACAGTACTGCGAGCATATTTTCTCTTCCTTATCATTTCCGCAATAACGTTTTCTTTTCTCCAGCTTACTTTACAGTAAGAATGCAGGATCAGTACATGTCATGTACAAAGTATGTGTTAATCAGCTATGTGACCAGCTAGGCTTCCGGCCAACACTAGGCTGTTCAGTTTTGGGGGTGTCAAGTTATAGACAGATTTTTGACAGCTTGGGAGTTGGGGTCCTTACTTGCTGTATTGTTTAAGAGTCAACCTCTCTCACCGAAACCGGTTTGGCTCAGTGGAGAGAGCGTTGGCCTGCGGACTGAAAGGTCCCAGGTTCGATTCCGGTTGGGGGCAGGTACATTGGTTGCGGGCACATCCCCAGTGGGGGGCGTGCAGGAGGCAGCTAATCGATGTCTCTCTCTCATCGATGTTTCCAACTTTCTATCCCTCTCCCTTCCTCTCTGTGAAAAATCAATAAAAATACATTAAAAAAAAGAGTCAACCTCTTTCTCTCCTTCTCCCTCTCTCTCCTCCCTCTCTTTTTACCTTCCGAGCTTGGAATTTTTTATGCTTCAAGTCTTCGTTAAATGCTACCTCATATGTGAAGGTTTCTTTCACTCTCCAAGCCAGATTCAAGGATGTGCCCTGTGCTCCCAATGGAAATATGCACATGCGTCCTGTAGAGCAGCACATTGCTGCTCTCCACCCCCCATTTCTGTTTCCCCACCAGGTTCCTGGGGGAGAGAGGTCTGTGTCATAGACAGCGTGCTGAGTGAGCATCTGGTGAATACGTGAATCCAAGGCCCCGGTGCCATATTTAGAGTCCTTGGGCATGGCCCCTTGGGATTCTCTGTGCTTTCTATGTGAGCCAATCAAAGCATGCCCAACCATACTGCTCTCACTGCTATCGCTGATGCCATCTTCCCCCCCTTCTCTCCCACTCTTAGGGCGTCAATGTGAACCTTGTGACCATCAACCGGGTTTCTTCCCTCCACGAGGCGTGTCTCGGAGGTCACGTGGCCTGTGCGAAAGCCTTGTTGGAAAATGGTGCCAAGGTGAGTACCGCTCCCACCTCGCAGGTGTGTCTGCGCAAGCGCAGGCGCTGCTGTCTGAGCCAGCACTTACCAGACTGCACGCCTGCTGTGGGGGTGCGGGGGTGACCCCACCTTTACCTGTATTTCTGCCTGGTCCAGAAGACACTGCTGCTCTATACTCTCTTCAGCCTCTAGGTCAGTGGTTCTCAGCCTTCCTAAGGCCGAGACCCTTGCATACAGTTCCTCTTGGGGTGGTGACCCCCAACCATGACATTTTGCTACTGTGATGCCTCGTGATGTCAATATCTGCATTTTCTGAGGGTCTTAGGTGACCCCTGTGAAAGGGTCGTTCGACCCCCAGGTTGAGAACCGCTGCGCTAGGTCCATGTGTGAGCATTCAGAGGAGGTAATTCAGGGGCATCTCAAAATTGTTCCGTTGCCTTTTACAAAATGAACTTAAACTCGAGTGATGTGAAAACCGATCTTGGAACATGTATTGTAAAACACGAGGAAGAACGGATTTTGAAAGAACAGCAAAGAGACCCACCTTTAATTCAAAAGCCTACACCGACAACTACTTTTTGAGCAAAATTATTAAGCCGGGTGAGCTTTTACTCAATAGTCCAATGAAAAAACTACGACATTAACATGATCTCCATTTAATTATCCAGTTAAACAATATTTTTCTATGATACCTGACATGGAATATGAATAATATCATTTTATATTAGTGTCAGGTGTCCGCATTGTGGTTCGACATGTATATGATTTATGAAGTGACTTCCCCCTTGTTCTGCACGGTGCTCAGGTCCCACCAACCCTCACTGTATTGTTCTTGGATTCCCAACGAAATCAGCCAGAGGGCTGGCTGGGGAAGATACGGGTTTATTAGGACTTAACTTGTCCCCAGTGGTTGAACCAATAAATCCCATCCGGCCTGCGGATGGGGCTACACAGAAGCAGGGGCTGGGGGGCGGGAGGTGGGGGCTCGGGAGCTATTGTTCCATCACCAGCCGGTCCAGAAAGCAGAGAAAAACAGGGCCTGCCGGGGCGGGGGGATGTGTGGTCACACAAGCTGAGAGAGATAAAAACTGCTCCTTGTTTTCTTGACGGAGCGGCTGGCTCGGTTCCCAAGGTCACGGTCCGCTTACTGATGGCCTTCCTTTGTTTCCCACAGGATGGGAGGGCGACTTGGAGCATGAGAAGGGTCCCATGTTCCCATCTACCCCACACCCCTGCCTTTATCTTATTTTTCAATGCTTTTCTTTTTTTCAAGGAGGGACTCGGGTGCTGTGCGTAATTAGCTACCAGAATAGAATGATCAAAGAAAACCTTTGGAAAATCTCAATGACATTTAGCTGCCATATATTGGTTTCCCGATTGCTTTATTTTTAAATGTATTTTATTAATTTCTTACAGAGAGGAAGGGAGAGGGATAGAGAGTTAGAAACATCGATGAGAGAGAAACATCCACCAGCTGCCTCCTGCACACCTTCCACTGGGGATGTGCCCGCAAACCAAGGTACATGCCCTTGACCGGAATCGAACCTGGGATCCTTCAGTCCTCAGGCTGATGCTCTATCCACTGAGCCAAACCAGTCAAGGCCTGATCGTTTTTATTTTTAAATGAAGTCCTTGCATTCCTTGTTTTATGAGCTGTCATGTGTTAAGCGCCGAACGAAGATTTCCTTTAGATTTGATATGGAAGTTGGGTTTCTGCATGGAGAGCTGAATGTCAGAGCTTTCTGTGGGCAGGGATTTTCCTGACGCCATAGCAGTGTGTATGGCCATGAGGTAGTGTTTCTTTAAGGTGCACTTAGTCAACTCACATGCAATGGCCAGGGCAAAGCTGGAAGCAGGCCATTTCTCTTCAAGTTCAATGACTGGAGTCTCGGGCGGATCGTGGGTGGGAAATATCAGACAACATCAGGCCGTCGAGAAGTATTTGCTGGTACAGTTCTGGGAGGTTCTGTGGGGGACAAAGAAAAGAGTGGGACATGGTCCCTTGCCTTTGGCCATGTTCTGAGGAAACAGCCAATGTTATTTCACATTTAAATCAGGCTGACAGATGGAATAAGAGGAAGTGGCCCATCAGTAGAAAATTCCTCAAAATGATGAGTCCCGTGGGTACCTCAAACTCAGTGAGTCTGCAACTGTGCTCATCATAGTCTTCCTTTGGGGACTAGTTTCCTCCTCTTGGATTCTCAGCCCCAGAGACCAGAGGAAGCATATTCCTTGTTTCCCAAGCCCCAAAGGGGAACCCTCCTATTTATTCTATCTCCTCATCTAATTAATCACAACATCCTGCTAGTTTTACTTCCTAAATATTTCCCACGTCTGTGCTCTCCTTTGCCCTGTTCCTATAGTGATGGAAAGCATTGATATTGGATCAAAGTGATCACTTTATGTGTTTGTCTTCTCCCGTAGAATTCAACCTATTCAACAAGAGGCAATTTTCTTACCATTGTTACTAAAAACATTGGCACCTAATAGATGCTCAATAAATATTTGCTGACCTGAACTGAAAGAGAAACTTTTAGGAAATCTAGTTAGAAAACTTCCTGTACTCAGGAGGAGGGTAATACTTAGTAAAAAACAAATCAAATCAGTTCTATAAAATGTTAGGAAAAATGTAAATACCGTATTTTCCAGCATTTAAGACGACTGGGCATATAAGACAACCCCCAACTTTTCCAGTTAAAATATGGAGTTTGGGATATACCCGTCCTATAAGACGTCATAAGAAGTTGTGATATATTCATACAACGAACACTACACCAAAAAAAAAAAAAAAAGACGACCCCCGACTTTTGAGAAGATTTTCCTGGGTTAAAAAGTCGTCTTATACGCCAGAAAATACAGTAGGCTAGAAATCTCTAGGATTTATAAATTAACACACATGTTTTCCTGTCCTTGCCTGTCTCTGCCATCTGAGCATCTCATCTTTCACTTTCTAATTTAGTGGGGTTATCCTGCTCAGTGGGAAAATACTTTTTGTTTCTGAAACAAGGACATTTAGAATCCTGATTATCACTAGCACGTATGCTTAGCTGTTGAGGCGATAGGATTTGACATCGAGCCTTTCTTGTCCTGCATTTCAGTCCTATCAGAGTCTCCCCACCAGAGTGCCTTGTTCCCTTAATATTCTTTCCAATCTATTGCTAGTACTCAAAGATGTCTCCCAGCCATGCTCATCCCAAGTGCCTCCTACATGCCTAGTACGCACCGGAGAGGGTTGTAAACACCACGTTAATGGGTATTTTCTTTGTGCCATAGGCTTGGTCATGCTCTCTTTAGGAGTCACTGCTGGCATATGTCATTTGTATGGATTATGGTGGTCCAGGAAGGTCATTTGTGGCAAGAAAGACAGAGTGTGGGGAGTTGCTGAGGATATATATATATATATATATATATATATACACATATATATATATATATATTTTGCAAGCACAGATTTGGAGACCTTCAACTGGTTGGTTTCTCTCGTACTTTTGGTTTCTGCCACGTTTGTTCATGTTTGAGAGGGAGGTCAGCTCCATATGAATGAAAAGTGGAAATAATGATGGTTGCAAATGTTTATGAAAGGTTTACTGGGCACCAGGCAATGTTCCAAGCGTTTAACGTAGAGTAGTTCAATCTGCCCAATTACCTCAAAAGGTACATTCTTTTATGATCCCCATTTGCATGTAAGGGAACTTAGGCACAGGAAGTTAGTATCCCAACCAAGATCTCTGAACAAATAAGAGAGAGAAAAAAATAAAAATAAAATAAAATAAAATAAGAAAGTAAAGAGAGAGAGAGAGAGAGCGCACGCGTGCTGTGATTTGAAGCAAGCTAATGGTTCCATAGGCCATGGTTTTAACCACCATACAGGACTGCTCCTCAATGATTAGGAGGCTTCAAAAAAATCTCTGAAATACCCACAAATGCATTTTAAAAGCTTTTTCCCATCTTTCCCCATTTGGGAGATGATTGATAGAGGTGAGAGTTGGTAGGCTACTAGTGCCTAAATAACATCATACTGTGATGATGTCGAGTTCCCGCCCTCATTCACCGGCAGGGACAGCTTCTCCCGGTAGATGTATAGGAATGCCCCTTGGAGATGGTGATGGAGAAACAGCAAACCCTCTGGTTCTCTCTTTGCCCATCATTAGGTCAATGCAGTGACGGTGCACGGAGCCACGCCCCTTTTCAATGCCTGCTGTAGTGGCAGCGCTGCTTGCGTCAACGTGCTGCTGGAGTTCGGAGCCAAGGCCCAGCTCGAAGTGCACCTGGCTTCCCCCATCCATGAGGCAGTCAAGAGAGGTAAACGGGACGTCACATGACACACAACACGTTGGTGGACTTGCCCCAGTCTGCATGAGTCAGTGGGAAGGATCACCTAGATCAGCGGTTCTCAAACTGTGGGTCTCGACCCCTTTGGGGGTCGAATGACCCTTTCACAGGGGTCACCTAAGACCATCGGAAAACACCTATTCTCCATGGTCTTAGGAACCAACACACCGCTCCTCGGTGTAGCAAAGTGTAGCCATGTAGTTTACTGTTGTCCTATGAAGACTGTTGCCCATGCTACACCACGATTCAAGACAAAATTTCATTTATTTGTCATTAGAAAGAAATATTTCACAATATATAATTACATATTGTTTTTGTGATTCATCCCTATGCTTTAATTATGTTCAATTTGTAACAATGAAAATACATCCTGCATATCAGATATTTACATGACAGTTCATACCAGTAGCAAAATGACAGTGATGAAGTAGCAACGGAAATCATTTTATGGTTGGGGGTCACCACCACATGAGGAGCTGTCTTAAAGGGTCGCGGCCTTAGGAAGGTTGAGAACTGCTGACCTAGATCTTTACCAGTACACTAGGTGTAGCTTCATAATCCTTCATCATCCTAACTTCAATTGGCCTAAATCTTCAGGAAACACCCCCAGAGCATGAAGCAGCTCTTTTAATAACCCGGGAATGGCTTTATGTCCCAGATGTCCGATTTTCCTGCGCACGGTCTCTTGACAAACCTTGCTTGAGGTTCTTGGCTGGTGTTGGCAACTGGTACAGTCAAGACTGCAGAGGTGACTTCCATGAGTCATACTGTGGTTATGTCTCTGTCCTTACTACAAAAGAATAGCTCATCCCCCCAAGTCCATTAAATCTCAACCACGAACGTAAAATAAATTACCAAAGTGTCTGAAAGCCCAGGCCGATAGTCTCTCTAATGGGAGATTAAACGTAATTGTCCACAAAAGGCAATGCACTCTAGATGAGCTAATAACTTTAAGGTCCTTAATTACTGAAAAAAAAGTACAAAATTAAAAAGCATGACTTTGGAATCCTTGAAGTTGACTCCAGAATCCTGTTTCCTCATTACTATTGAAATGAGGGGAAAGAATAAAATGAAGGAATTTAAAAAGTTATATGCATAGATTAAACGTCAACAAGAAGATGCCATTGAAAGGCCAAGGTCATTGGTCAAAGGTCACACTTAGAGAGCACCATTTCTGTTACCCAGTGGGGGAATTATTCTCTGATCTTGAGATCAGAAATAAAATGGGTACGTGGAAGCAAGCAACAGATTGAGGAATCTCAGAGGGAAGGTGGGGGAGGAAGAGATGAGCCAAAGACTTTATATGCCAATTGGCATAGCCTAGGAACACAGACAGTAATGCCTTAAAGGCATGGGGAGTGGGTGGGAGTGGGGAGGAGGGGTCATTGTTGAGGGGGGGGGAAATATCTGTAATACTTTAACAATAAAGATACATTTAATAAAATATTAGTGTAAAATGAAAAAAAAATACAATGGCGAAATTAGAACACTGTAGAACAGTGACCTTTGCTGGCATAATAGGGGGTGAAAGTCTTTCTTTCAAAAGGCAATAGTGACATATCTGCCCCAATTAATGAAACCTGTCACTTGGTAATTCTTTGGGAGTGGATTACTTTAAATGATACCAAAGACCCAGTGTCCATTGCAGGGTTATTTACAATAGCCAAGTGTCCATCAGTAGATGAGTGGATGAAAAAACATCGATATATTTACACAATGGAATACTGTTGTGCTGTAGAAAAGAATGAACTATTACCCTTTGAGACGGCATGGATGGACATGCAGATCATTATGCTAAATGAAATAGAGAAAGACAAGTATGTACCCTATGCTGTCACTCATGTGGAATTTAATGGGCGAACTGAACTACCAAGCAAAATGGACACAGACTCATAGATAGAGAGCAGGCTGGTAGCTGTCAGGGGTGGGCTGGGTGGGGGAGGTGGAGGGACTGAGTAAAAAAATAAACGAGAGAAAAATCTCACCACACAGACAACAATGTGGGATTGCTGGGGGTAGGGGAGAGAGGGAGATTGAGGGGGTATAAGGGGGGAGTAAATGGTGATGGATGAAGACTTGTGGTGAACGCACAATACAGCGTACAGGTGATGTGCTGTGGAACTATGCACCTGAAATCTATATAATTTTGTTACCTAGTGTCACCCCAGTAAATTCAATAAAGGACCCAAATCTCAGTGTAGCTGTGGTTTTGATGTCCTATATATATTTAATAAACAGTCATTTATTAATAACAGTCATTTATTAATAACGGATGATGGTCCTTTCACAAACTTTAAATAAGTTCTGTAAGTTGTAGGGAAATAGTCTATTTGGGAAATGATATAAAAGTCTTGAACACTTTTCAATATTGATCCGAAGTAAAAATTATTCTATTATTCTAAATATTTAAAAATAGATTACTATTGGGAATGATTTGAATTACTTAAATAATTCTGCAGTGCTTAAATGGTTACATATGTTGTGTTTGGTATCTATGTCTCTACATATTTTTTTCCTGTATCATAAAAACATGTTAGAGACCAATGTCCACAGAATGGAAGGATGAATAGCAAGTTCGCTATTTTAGATATTGTTTCAGTAGTGGTAATCATTTTTTATGTACTTTATTCATTTTTTAAAACTTCCTGAGAATACTTAAATTTAACTTGAACTAGGATCAGTTTATTGTGCAAAAAAGGAATAGAATTATTCAACAATATTTATTAGATACCCTGTATTTATCAGCCAGGTTTAGGTACTGATAAGATATTATTTATAGATTTTTAACAGCTTTAAACCGCTATGAACAAGCTTGGTCAGTCTGGGGTAATACTTTGACATATTGATGTTATCATCCAGGCATAATATTTACTTATGCGAACAAGTGAACAGTTTAAATCCACAGAATCCTTATCTGAACATTTTTAATGCATATTTATACATAACTCAGAATTTGTGATAAATCAAGCAGGTTTGAGGTGAAATTTACTTTTATGTTATCTGTAAAGAAAAGCTTGGTTCAGTTAATCAGCAATGATAAAACAATTTTTTTAAAGAAACGTTTAAATCTTCACAGAGGAAAAAAAAAACATTTGCTCCTGAAGAAATCATGCATATGCTGCAAATTAACCATGTTTAGCAGTTCATTGGGCAAACTCTCTTAGGAGAGTTCTTATACAAAGTTCTTGCTGGTCACTGAATTTGGAAGTATATTTAAAAAACATTTTTAAAATCTATTTTATTGAATTTTTACAGAGAGAAAGGGAGAGGGATAGAGAGTTAGAAACATCGATGAGAGAGAGACATCAATCAGCCGCCTCCTGCACGCCCCCTACTGGGGATGTGCCCGCAACCAAGGTACATCCCCCTGACTGGAATCGAACCTGGGACCTTTCAGTCCGCAGACCGATGCTCTATCCACTGAGCCAAACTGGTTCCGGCTGGAAGAATATTTAAATTAATTCTCATAGGTATCTTCCAGGTTAACCAAAATAAGGGGCTTTTACTACATGGCGCAATCATACCCTACCTTGCATGCCTGGGTGAAGAAGTGAATGAGAGACTTGTAATGGGGAGGGATCAGGTCTTGACCTTGGCTTTGAACTCTGGCTTTTGAGGGTAATAATAGGATGAGTCAGTCACCCCTCTGGGTCTTATACCCTCTTTGCAAATTGCTGGCTTCATTCCAGAGGATGGCAGCTCTGCTCCTGGGTTCAGCTGGGCCTCCCTCAAAGGCTGCAGAGAGGAATTGCATGGGGGAAACGCAGGCATGCTTCCTTTCCTAATACAGCGGCACCTCGAGATACGAGTGCCCTAACATACGGGATTTTTGAGATACGAGCCGTCGAGGGAGCGATTTTTGCTTTGAAATACGAGCAACATTTGAGATAGGAGTCATCTCGTGGATCGGCCGGCTGCACACGACCCACCCGTTTACCGCGACTGGAGTGTCTCGTAGTTTCCCACGCCTCAAGGTTATGGAAAGAATTAAACTCATATCTCGAGGTACCACTGTAGATTAGTTCTGGAGGTTTCTGAGATCTTCAAACATTCTTTCCTGCTGAAAGAAATCTGTTATTTCTAAAGCCCATCTCAGACAAACAATCCTTTCATTCTGCGGATAGTCGATCTGTGTATGTGTTTTTTACTTGAGTGAGGTTTATCTTATATTCCACCAGGTCACAGAGAGTGCATGGAGATTCTGCTGGCCAATCACGTGAACATTGATCAGGAAGTGCCTCAGCTTGGAACGCCCCTGTACGTGGCCTGCACCCACCAAAGGGTAGACTGTGTGAAGAAACTTCTAGAATTAGGTAACTGCCAGAAATCTTGCCATGACAAGAACCCATTAACCTTGTTGGTTTCCCATGGACTTCCAAGACAACGTTCTTGTCAGACTGTACACAAGCTGGCAGCAGTTGGTGTTTGCATGCTTAAAGCAGAACTTCTCCAGAGAATGAGTATCTGTGTCCCCTAGTTCCGCCTCCTCTGGTATTTGTGCTGCTGGATTGGTATGGGTCTCCTTGCCCAAGAGAGTACAAGAGTCTTTCCCCCGTTTAAGTCCCAGGGGGACAGCAGTTGCATTTCATTGGCTCTTTTTGAGTCACATACCCTTGTCTGAACCAATCATGACAACATGTAGTGGCTTAACCCTGGATTTCAGTCTGCAGTGCAGGTGCTGGGCTTCGTGTGTGACACATGATCTAGGAACCACGAGGCTGGTTCCTCAGGGGACATCTTAAGTGTGGTTCCCATGAAGATTCCGGATAGTAAAACAACAGCCATTTGCCATAGACTACGTATGATCAGTCCTGCTTATGTAGTGATTTGTAAAAATTATGTTTTTATTGATTTTTTAAGAGAAAGAAGAAGGGGGGAGATGGATACATAGATAGGTAGGTAGGTAGGTAGGTAGATAGATAGATAGATAGATAGATAGATAGAAATATTGAATGAGAGAGAAATATCAATCAGTTGCCTCTTGTATGCACCTTGATCTGGGATCAAACCTGCAACCTGGGCATGTGCTCTGACCAGGAATCAAATTGGTGACCTTTCTGTGCACAGGATGATGCTTAACCAACTGAGCCACACCATCCTGGGCTAATAATGATTTTCTTAAAATTCTCACCCGAGAATATATTTATTTGAGAGAGAGAGAGAGAAAGAGAGAGAGAGAGAGAGAGAGAGAGAGAGAAAAACATTGATAGATCAGTTGCCTTCCCTTTTCACCAACTGAGGCACCTGACTGAGGCAGTAGTGTTTTTAAATCTACAAGGCATGCGCAGAAACTGAGAGTCTAGGGAAAAGTAAGATGTCTTGAAAATATTATTTGCTTAAAGATTTCCCAACCTTAGCCATTGACACAAAGGTGGCCATTGTAGTAAGAGCCTTTAAATAAGAATTTTTCTCCCCTAGATTTTTCGTGTTTTCTTTTTATCTGCCAGCATATACTACTCTCTAGAGTAGTTCAGAAATATTATCTGTGAACCCCGAATAATATAATTACTAGATAAACCGAGCTTTGTTCTCTGCCCCAAAGAAAATAATTACATGTAAAAGGAGCTTCAAATATTTAATTTTGTATGCCACGAAGGTCCTATGGGAGAGCAAGTGAATTTTAAATGACTAAAATTTTTTTATTCATTTTTATCATCAAAATATTTTAAAATTCATCTTATTGATTTCGGAGAGGGAGGAAGAGAGAGAGAGAGAGAGAGAGAGAGAGAGAGAGAGAGAAATCAATGATGAGAGAGAATCATTGATCGGCTGCCTCCTCCACACCCCCTACTGGGAATCAGGCCACAACCTGGGCACTGGGAACTTAACCATGACCTCCTCGTTCATAGGTTGACATTCAGCCACTGAGCCACACTGGCTGAGCTCTTCCGAATACAGTGGTACCTCGAGATACGAGTTTAATTCGTTCCGTAACCTTGAGGCGTGGGAAACTATGAGTCGCTCGAGTCGCGGTAAACGGGTGGGTCGTGTGCAGCCGGCCGATCCGCGCGATGACTCCTATCTCAACTGTTGCTCGTATTTCAAAGCAAAAATCGCTCACTCAACGGCTCGTATCTCAAAAATCTCGTATGTTAGGGCACTCGTATCTCGAGGTGCCACTGTATTTTGAAACAGTCTTCATAGGCATTGCTGAGGTCTAGGCTCGTGTCACCTGTTCTGATGTTTGTCAAACTGCCATGGCACTGAAGATGGCTTTCTGGATCCAGCTACTGTATTTTGGGCTCGTGGCATTTCAACGTGGAACGTTGATTGCTGAGCCAGGCCATCTGCTTTGTTCAGGAGCCGACGTTGACCGTGGCCACTGGCTGGACACCCCTCTCCATGCTGCAGCGAAGCAGGCCAGTGTGGAAGTCGTCCGCCTGCTCATAGACTACGGGGCCAACCTGAAGTGCAGGAATGCTCAGGGCAAGAGTGCCCTTGACCTGGCGGCCCCGAAAAGCACCGTGGAGCAGGCCCTCCTGCTCTGGGAAGGTAAGGAACGGCTGGCCGGCCATTTTCCTTCCTGAGTGCATCTGCTCTTTCTCCTTCCCCTCTTCTCTTTTTATTATTTTCTCTTTTTAATCGTATTTTATTCATTTTTTACAGAGAGGAAGGGAGAGGGATAGAGAGTTAGAAACATTGATGAGAGAGAGACATCGATCAGCTGCCTCCTGCACGCCCCCTACTGGGGATGTGCCCGCAACCAAGATACATGCCCTTGATTGGAAACGAACCTGGGACCCTTCAGTCCACAGGCCAATGCTCTATCCACTGAGCCACACCGGTTTCAGTGCCCAGTGCTTCTATTCACATTTTCTCTTCAGCTTATCTTCATTGGCACCTGTGGTACATGAATAAAGCAAATTCCCATTAGACCACATGCCTCATTTCTAACTTGCCTCTGGTTGGCCTCATTCTTTATTATTATTATTGTTGTTGTTCAAAGTATTACTATGTCTCCTTTTCCTCTATCCACCCCTCCTGGCCACTCCCACCCCCAGGACAAACCCCCACTGGCCCAGTGTCCCTGTCCATTGCTTATGCTGATAAACATGCATACAGGTCCTTTGGTTGATCTCTTACCCCCCTCCCCGGCCTTCCCTCTGAGGTTGAGATGGTCTGTTTGGTGATTCTTTGTCTCTGGATCTATTTTCATTCATTATTTTATGCTGGCCTATTTCGCTTAGTATAATGCTCTACAGGTCCATCCATGCTGTTGAAAATGGTAAGAATTCCTTATTTTTTATAGCAGCATGAATTCCATTGTATAGATGTACCATGATTTTTTAATCCACTCATCTGCTGATGGGCACTTAGGCTGTTTCCAGATCTTAGTTATTATAAATTGTGTTATGAATATAGGAGTGTATATATCCTTTCTGATTGGTCTTTCTGGTTTCTTGGGATAGATTCCTAGAAGTGGGATTACTGCATCAAATGGGAGTTCCATTTTTAGTTTTTTGAGGAAACTCCATACTGTTCTCCACAGTGGCCGCACCAGTCTGTATTCCCACCAGCAGAGCACAAGGGTTCCTTTTTCTCAGCATCCTCACCAACACTTATTTGTTGATTTGTTGATGATAGCCATTCTGCCAGGTGTGAGGTAATACCTCATTGTTGTTTTGATTTGCATCTCTCTGATGATTAGTGACTTTGAGCATTTTTTTCATGTCTCTTGGCCACCTGTATGTCCCCTTTGAAAAATTTCTATATACGTCCTTTGCCCATTTTTTGATTGGATTGTTTATCTTCCTTTTGTTAAGTTGTATGAGCTCTCTATAGATTTTGGAGATTAAACCTTTATTGGAGATAACATTGGCAGATATGTTTTCCCATGCAGTAGGCTTTCTTGTTGTTTTGTTGATGGTTCCTTTTGCTGGGTAGGGATCTTTTTTTATTCCAGATGAATTTTTGGAGAGTTTGTTCTAGGTCTTTGAAATATGTCATTGGTGTTTTAATGGGGATTTCATTGAATCTACAGATTGCTTTGGTAGTATGAACATTTTAATTATATTGATTCTACCAATCTATGAATGCAGTATATTCTTTCATTTGTTTATGTCTTCCTCTATCTCTTTTTTCAGTGTCTGTAGTTTTCTGAGTACAGGTCTTTTACCTCCTTAGTTTATTCCTAGGTATCTTAAATTTATTTTATTTTTTTTAAATGGTAAAGGGATTGTTTTGTGTGTATGTGTGTTGTTTTTTGTTGTTTTTGTTTGTTTTTTAGTTTCTCTTTCTGTGAGTTCATTATTGGTGTAGAGAAAAGCTATAGGTTTCTGGGTGTTAAATTTGTACATTGCCAAATTCATCTATAAGTCTAGTAGTTTTTTTTTTATGGAGTCTTTAGGGCTTTTTATGTACAATATCATATCATCTGCGAATAATGACAATTTTACTTCTTTTCCAATTTGGATGCCTTTCATTTCTTCTTCTTGTCTGATTGCTAAGGCTAGCACTTCCAAGTACTATTTCCAACAGGAGTGGTGAAAGTGGGCATGCCTGTCTTGTTCCTGTTCTCATGGGAAATGGTTTTAGTTTTTGCCCATTGAGTATGATGTTGGCTGTGGGTTTGTCATATTAGTTAGCTTCGTTCTTAAATATCAGTAATATAATTACCATTGGAGGTTCAACTTAAAGAAACATGACCCCGTTTAAGGGAAAAACCGAAATCCTGGGCATATGGAGGGTTTGCACCTCATATTCTAATTCCTATGCAGATCCAGCTTCTCTTAATCTTTTAGAAAATTTCAGCCTCCAGACTTCTGGTCTCCCCTTCACTCAACCCTGACCATACTAGCATGAAGTTCACACCATTTTAATTTCTTCCTTAGGCCCACCTGCTCTTTCCCAGCTCTGTCGCCTGTGTATCCGAAAATGTTTGGGTCGAGCGTGTCATCAGAGCATCCACAAGCTACATCTACCGGAGCCACTGGAAAGATTTCTCCTCTACCAGTAGACCTAACTCCCCATGGAAGGTCTTGGAAGTAATCAGGTAGTTGCCTGCTGTACGCAGGGTACTTAGTGTAGATGCCCAACAGCTAACCTCTCAGTGTTTTCAAATGAGTTAAGAGTAAGTCCTGATGAATCAGAAACACAGAGGGAGTGGAAACTCGTGGTTGGTTTAATGTTCTCATTAACCAAGGGGCAATTAGAAACCTTTCATTTTTACCACTGGTTGTAGAGACTTTAAAAAAACCTATAAAGTAGAGTGAAAATAGTAAGCTATTTTTGAAGCCTTATGATCTTCAGTTATCTAAGGGTCAACATTCTGAGCAAAACGTAGATACATGTAAATCAGGTTGAATAAGATTGTGATGAATGTGAATATTATAAAAAATGTTACTCTTGATTTAGTTCCCCCTTCTTTCCCCCCTTTCTTTCCTTCTCTGAATAAATCTCTGCTATAATTTTGATTTTCTTGCCTTTTTAAATTCATTGGGGTGACATTGGTTAATAAAATTATATAGTTTTCAAGTGTATAATTCTAGGATACATTATCTGTATATACATTATGTACGCACCACTCAAAAATCAAATCTCCCATCACCACATATTTGACACCCTTTACCTTTTATGACCACCTACCCTCTGCCCTCTGGTAATCACCATACTGTTATCTGTGACTATGAGTGTAGTGTTTGCATTGTTGCCTTCCTTGCCTTTTTTTTTTCCAGATAGAAAAGAGAATACTTTAAAAACACCACAGTTAATCAAGGCTCCCAGTTTTGGAGCTCCTGGTTGGAAAGAGTTGTTGGAAGATATCAGCTCACCTGGAGGTTGAGGCTCTGTTTCCCATCACTTTTGATTCTGTTGTGTGAGGTAGATAGTTCTAGGATTCAACACCAAGTGTTCCCACTACCTGAACCCACAGGCATGGTTTGATGCATGTTTCAACCCAAGCTTCCATCAGCATATTTTCAAGACCAAGAGCACCAGGGTTTTTGAAATCATCACAGGTTGATGCCAGTCACCAAGATGGGCTCATTTGGGGGTCAATATTATTTCTATAAGTAGGGGCCCAAAATAAACAAAACGCTATCCTCAGAAATAGCTTTCCTCTTCTCTTTTCTCTTCTTCTCCCTCTCCTTTTCCTTCTTCCCAACCTCTTCCCCCCCAATCCCTTATGTGAATTTAAAACATGAAAATCGGATAGACGTTAATTATTGTAAGTACTCCTATTATGGTTCCGTGATAGTAATAGTAGCTTCTAACCAGAAAAATTTCTCTTCAATGAAATTGAAAACCATATATTCCCCAAACATGTCTTTCTCCCCAGTTGTTCTAGACCACTGACTCTCAACTGGGGACGATTTGCCCTACGTTTACCCAGCCTCAGGGATATTGGGCAAAGTCTGGAGACATGTTGCTTGTAACATCTGGGGGAGGGATGCCACTGACATCTAGTGGGTAGAGGTTGGAGATGCAGCTGATCATCCCACAAGGCACAGGACAGCTCTCTCCACAGCAGAGATTTTGGGGGTCCAAAACGTTCGCAGTGCTGAGGTTGAGAATCACTGCTCTGCGTGCCCGCTAGTCAGTACAGAAGCCATCAGCTACATTTGCCTACCAACAGTTGGAATGTAGCTAGCTGAGCTGAGAAGTGCTGCGAGTATAAAATACGCCCCGTGTTTTGAAGATTCAGTAGAAATAAAAAGAAGGTGAAATATTTTATTAATGATTTTGATCTTGATTGCACATGGAGATGATATTTTGGCCATATTAGCTTAAATACAATTCATCATTCAAATGATTTCCACTGAGTTTTACTTTTGAAATGTGACTGCCATGAAAATTTAAATTACACATGTCATTAGCATCATACTTCGGTTAGTGCTGTTCTAGAGCATTTTCCTCATTTTGATGACTTTGGAATATGGAGTCAGTTCATCTTGATCAATTAATTATTTGGGGAAATATTTAATTCTTCTTTTACATCATATTTCAAAAGCAGATCTCATTGTTTAAGTGTTACAAAATGAAAAATGATGCTATGAAATACGAGAATCACATGTTTATGGATAGGCATGAAAGGGACGGTCTTTGCTAAGCTTAATATCAAACGGAGAGACTTTAAAGGAAAATACTGATAAATTAAAATACGTATCGGCCTCAGTCACTGAGTTACCTGTCAAAGACTCAGCACCGCGAGCCCCCTCGCTTTGAGGCTCTGTCCCCGACACCTGCCTTCTCTCTCAGCAGCCTTCTGAAGGTGAAGGTCAGCCATTCCCACAAAGGAAAGGAATCCTAGTGTATGTCCACTATTCACCCCCCCACACACACTCTTTGACCCCTTTGCAAGGGTGATGATCTGCTTCTTGCTGGAACCGGGGATTGATTACATCCATACTAGAGGCCCGGTGCATGAAATTTGTGCATAGGCCTGGCTGGCGATCAGGGCCAATTTGTGGGGGTGACTGGCAGGGCAATCAAGGCCCCCCCCCACTGGTACCCACCTTGGCCGGCCTGGCACTGCCTGCTTACTGGCCCCACAACCGCTGCCAGCCGCCTCCCTCCGCAGGAGGCGACTGGCAGGGCAATTGAGGGGCAGTGCCAGCCCACTAGCTACCCGGCCCTGCCCCCCAATCACTCCGCTGCTGCGATTGGAGGGGCCTCCCACTGGCACCTGCCTTGGCTGGCCTGGGGCCTGTGGGCTGGGGGCAGCCCCTGCTTCGAGCGTCTGCCCCCTGGTGGTCAGTGCACATCATATCGACTGATCGTTCTGCCGTTCAGTTGATTTGCATATTAGGCTTTTATGATGTAGGATGAGAATTCAACAGGGGAGCAGCAGGGAGACCCTTACTACTGTTCGAGGGGCTGCTGCTGCTGCTGATGATGATAAACAGAAACGAGTGAAGGCTTTTAAGAAGAAATTTGCCTGCAATGGTATATTTGAACATCCAGAAGGTATGGAGAAATAATTCAGCTACAGGGTGACCACCACAAGAACGAATGCTGGTTTCCCAGAGACTGGACTGGCTAAGATAACCAGCTGAAGGTCCACGGGTTTTAAGTGCTTTTGGCTCACTGAAGCTAAAGTGAGGATTTCCTTGCAATGAGTAGAATTTCCTTTCGGCCCATTGTCACAAGTTTAAGAACGTCACAGCTTGTAAAATGTAAGCATTTGGGTTCTGCTTTTAACTTGGACTAGTGTAATTCCTTCATGCAATAAACTGAGAAGAGCCAAACATAAATAAAATACTTATCATAGAACACTCAAGAATTAGAGGCTTTGTACCTTCAAAGTGTTATCCTGAGGGCATTTGTTTTAGTCAACCTATTTCTTGCTGAATGTCTGAGCTCTGTGTTAAGTCCCAAGGTGTCATAGGATATTCAGTCTACCCGTGACCCCAAGGAACTACAGAATCCTGTTCCATCCACTTCCTGAATCTGCAGGCCATGGATCTCACATAACATGTGTGTGGACCTCCCAACTCTGGTAGGTGTGTGTGTCTGTGTGTGTGTATGTGTGAAGCAGGGCACTCCAATCCTGAACTGAGTCTCAAGAGACCACTTACCAGAACTGATTCTCTGGTTCCAGAAATATGTGGAAGGAGAACAGGTCTCAGTGCCTATTTCTCATTGGGCTGCAGTCAGTGTTTTATGATTTATGAATTCAGAGATTGGTCAGGAGGCGGTCTTTAATTTCACTTTAAAACCTACATCCATCAGGCTAGAATTAGACCATCAGAGGAATCATCTGGTTTATGTAAGGTTATATGGCTTTCTCTTTGGGGGGAGTTCTAACACAGTAGAGGTTATTTCATTTTTCACAGGATGTGGAATGTTTTATGCCACAAATGGTGCACTTTTTTTTTTTTACAATTTCAATCATATTTGAAGTGCTATAGGCTAACTTCTCAAGCCATTTGACACCATCTATTACTCAGCATCTATTATATGCCAGACATTCTTTGAGGCTGTGAAAAGGATAGTTTATGTGTTAGTGGAGGCAACAGGAAATAAGCAACATGTACATAAATATCATAACTTCAAACCTGATAAGAAAAATAAAGCATATTGAGGTAAAGAATAATGGGGAGAGCTATTATTTTTAGATAAGGTAATTAGGCAAAGACCGTGGTGGGGTGACTTCATTTAAAAAGAACTATTCAGGTATATAATATTAATTACTTTTTACTCTTAAAATGTTAGCGACTTTTTTTCAGTACATTGTGGCATTGTTTTTTGTTTCTTTGCCCGATTTCAAATAGCAATCCTATTATGAAAGTAGTTTTGATTTCCGCTTTTCCGACAAACCATATTGCAATGATTTCCTAAGTTTCAAATCCTTTGAACGATCCTTTCAAATGCTCTATCATTATTTTGAGCTATTTACATATTGCTGGGTGCTTACATTATTTTTAATTTCTTGCTATTATACATGATAGTAGCACGAACTCTACATTTTTTAAGACATATTTTTAAATGTTTTAAGTATTGTAACTGAAAACGTGAGCTCGGCTGGCCACAAGGAGAGCCAACCTCATGAGACAGGTGCTGGTGCACAAAATGGGTGGGGGGGGGGGGCTGTCTCAAAGACCATTTCCCCTTCCTGCTCAAGGCTGCGATTCTTATAGGGATAGGCTAGGATGAGTTTTTTCCTGTCCAACCATCTCTCTAGCTCTTGGCGGGCTGCAGACCAGCCCCTCCA
>JAAGEH010000411.1:1478871-1517408 GCA_011751065.1 Lasiurus cinereus | reverse complement strand
TCACTCCCGCCCCCCCCTTTCCCTCCCCTCCCCTGCCTTCCCTCTGAGGTTTGACCTTCTGATCAATGTGTCTCTGTCTCTGGATCTGTTTTTGTTCATCAGTTTATGTTGTTCATTATATTCCACAAATGAGTGAGATTGTGTGACGTTTATCTTTCTCTGACTGGCTTATTTCGCTTAGTATAATGCTCTCCATCCATGCTGTTGCAAATGGTAAGAACTCCTTCTTTTTTATTGCAGTGTAGTATTCCATGGTGTAGATGTACACATTTTGTTTAATCCACTCATCTGCTGATGGGCACTTAGGCTGTTTCCTAATCTTAGCTATGGTGAATTGTGCTGCTATGAACATAGGGGTGCAAATATCCTTTCTGATTGGTGTTTCTGGTTTCTTGGGATAGAATTCCTAGGAGTGGGATCACTGGGTCAAATGGGAGCTCCATTTTTAGTTTTTTGAGGAAACTCCACACTGTTCTCCACAGTGGCCGCACCAGTCTGCATTCCCACCAGCAGTGCACGAGGGTTCCTTTTTCTCCGCATCCTCGCCAGCACTTGTCGTTTGTTGATTTGTTGATGATTGCCATTCTGACAGGGGTGAGATGGTATCACACTGTCGTTTTGATTCCCATCTTTCGGATAATTAGTGACTTTGAGCATGTTTTCATGTTTCTTGGTCTTCTGCTTTCTTTTGAAAAGTATCTATTTAGGTCCATTGCCCTTTTTTTTTATTGTATCATTTATCTTCCTTTTTATTCAGTTCTATGAATTCTCCGCAAATGTTGGAGATTAAGCCTTTATAAGTGATAACATTTGCAAATATGTTCTCCTATATAGTGGGCTTTCTTGTTGTTGTGTTGATGGTTTCTTTTGCTGTGCAAAAGCTTTTTATTTTGATGTAGTCCCATTTGTTTATTTTCTCTTTAGTTTCCGTTGCCCTAGGAGCAGTATCAGTGAAGAAATTGCTTTGGCATATGTCTGAGATTTTACTGCCTGTGGGTTCCTCTATTATTTTTATGGTTTCCCGTCTTATGTTTAAGTCCTTTATCCATTTGGAGTTTATTTTTGTGTATGGTGTAAGTTGGAGGTCTAGTTTCATTTTTTTACATATATCTGTCCAATTTTCCCAACACCATTTATTAAAGAGACTGTCTTAACTCCATTGTATCGTCATGCTTCATTTGTCGAATATTAATTGAGCATAGTGGCTTGGGGTGGATTTTTGGGTTCTCTTTTCTATTTCATTGATCTATATGCCTGTTTTTGTGCCAGTACCAGGCAGTTTTGAGAACAGTGGCTTTGTAATACAGCTTGAAATCTGGTATTGAGATCCCACCTATTTTGTTCTTCTTTCTCAGGATTGCTGCAGCTATCCAGGGTCTTTTTTTTTTTTATTCCAGATAAATTTTTGGAAAGTCTGTTCTAGTTCTGTGAAATATGCCATTGGTATTTTAATGGGGATTGCATTGAATCTGTAGATTGCTTTGGGTGGTATGGAAATTTTAATGATGTTGATTCTACCTCCATCTGTTTATATCTTCCTCTGTCTCTTTTTTCAGTGTCCTGTAGTTTTCTGTGTGTAGGTCTTTTACCTCCTGAGTTAAATTTATTCCTAGTTATCTTAATTGTTTTGGTATGATGGTAAATGGGATTGCTTTTTTTAGTTTCTCTTTCTGTAAGTTCATTATTTGTGTATAGAAATGCCGTGGATTTCTTGGCATTAATTTTGTATCCTGTTACATTGCAGAATTCATTTTTTGTTTTGTTTTGCTTTCTGTGAGTTAATTATTGATGTATAAAAAAGAGATATATTTCTGGGTGTTAATTTTGTATCCTGCTACATCATTGAATTCATTTATTAAGTCTAATAATTTTTGATGGAATCTTTAGGGTTTTCTATATACAGTATCATGTCATCTGCAAATAAGGACAGTTTTACTTCTTTTCCAATTTGGATGCCTTTTATTTCTTCTTCTTGTCTGATCGCAATGGCTAGTACTTCCAATACTCTGTTGAAAAATTAATTATTTTAATCTTTATTGTGGAAAGTGTTACATAGGTCCTCCTTCCACCCCCCCCCATTATCTCTCCCAGCTCACCCCTCTTCCCCCTCCCCCAGGCCCTCACTACCCCATTGTCTGTGTCTATGGGTTATGCCTATACTGTTTGCATACAAGTTCATTGGCTGATCTCTTTCCAGCGACCCTCCCCTGCCCTCTGAGTGAAATAAGCCAGTCAGAGAAAGGCAACTACCATATGATCTCACTCATATGTGGAATCTAATGAACCCTATAAACTGATGAAAAAAATAGACCACAGAGACATAGAAGTATGAACAGACTGTTGAGCCTCAGAGGGAAGGGAAACTATTTTAATTACCAAATACCCAATATTGCCTATTCATATAACCATATGTCTCTGTGGCATCTATCCATTCATTATTTATTTGAGTATATCCATCATCTGCCTTGACCCATTATTTGAAGGAATGTTTGCCTGTGTCCCTTGAAGATTTAAGCTTCAATTCCCTTAATATTCTTTAAGTTATTTATCAGGTTAGGTATATCATTCAACATCTTTAAGTTTTGTTGTCGTTCATTTTATTAAGGAACTGTTTTTCCCAAAGTGATTCTTCTTCCTGATATTTCTAATATTGCCACGTCAAATCAACCTGAGGTTTACAGATGATTCATTTTTCAGTAACAGTGCTCATTGCCAGATTTGATGCACTTCACACAAAGAGAACAGCTGATGTTTCAGAGACATTGCCTGAAGCTGTCACGGTGAGGGATGAACCTGGAATGGTCACAGCTGTCGGGGAGGGCGGGTGCTCTCTGCACTGGAGAGTACCTTATGCTTTCTCCCATCACAAATCATGGCCAGGGGCTACTCCTGCCTGGCCATTTGCATACGGAATATACCCTCTCCTTCCTTCAGCAGAGCGCTAGGATGAATACATGGCCACACTCAGAGTAGCGGCTTCAAATATTAATATGAGTTTAACCTGTGAAAAATGTATACCGGTTTTTATTTCCACTTATTAATTACTCTTTCTTCACCATTGTTGTAGCTTGAAAATTTTCCAACTTACAGAAAAATTGCAAGAATAATACAATGAATATTTGTATATCCAGCATCTCAGTTCACCAATGAACATTTTGCCATATTTGTTTATTGCTCTATGTATGTATGTTTGCACATGTTTATATATACGTATGTACATACACATAATTTATGCATATGTGTGCACACACTTACATAATATATATATGTAAGCACATGTGTAATTAATACATATACAAGTATTTTTTAAGTTCTTACTGAATTTTTTAAAAATACATTTTATTGATATTTTACAGAGAGGAAGGGAGAGGGATAGAAAGTCAGAAACATCGATGAGAGAGAAACATCCATCAGCTGCCTCCTGCACAACCCCCAGTGGGAATGTGCCTGCAACCAAGGTACATGCCCTTGACTGGAATCGAACCCAGAACTTTTCAGTCTGCAGGCCGACTCTCTATCCACTGAGCTAAACCGGTTTCGGCCAAATATTTTCTAAATGAACCATTTGTGAATAAACTGTGGACCTCATGATTCTTTACCAGAGCTTGGGTTAGGATGAGGTGAGTGAGGCAGAAAATTTAGGGGGTCACAAAAAAACTTATTCATTAAAATAATTATTTTAGTGTAATATTTTAAAATTCAATGCTAAATAAAAAAAGCCCATGATGACTATAACATTAAACATTTTAAAGATAAGCTGTTGTTCATTTTATCACCCTGCATAACTGTACAATGATAATAGTGTTTCCCATCAGCCTGAAGTTCTAGGACATGTCGCTGTTGGTTTTTTTTTTTTAATATATTTTATTGATTTTTTTTTTACAGAGAGGAAGGGAGAGGAATAGAGAGCCAGAAACATCGATGAGAGAGAGACATCGATCAACTGCCTCCTGCACACCCCCCACTGGGGATGTGCCCACAACCAAGGTACATGCCCTTGACGAGAATCGAACCTGGGACCTTTCAGTCCGCAGGCCGACGCTCTATCCACTGAGCCAAACCGGTTTCGGCTGCATTAACTTTTTGATGGAAAATGTGCACCCAGGGGCACGCATTTCTCCATTTGTGTCATGCTCCCACATGGCTCTGCACTGAACACTTCAGTGTGCATCTCCCAAGAACACAGAGATTCTGCTACATAACTTGGTGCAGTGGCCACATGCAGGGAGTTTGACATTGATGTACTATGATGATCTGATATACGTCCACTTTAAGTTTCCATGATTCTGGCACTGGTGTGGTTTATGCCTTGTCCCCTCTCCCTCCCAAATCAGGATCCAGGAAATGCTCATGCATTACATTTAGTTATCAAGTTTCTTTATTCTCCTTTCTTCTAGAAAGCCTTCCCCCTTTTTTCCTTCACACCATTGGCATTTTAAAAAAATATATTTTATTGATTTTTTACAGAGAGGAAGGGAGAGAGATAGAAAGTCAGAAACATCGATGAGAGAGAGACATCGATTAGCCGCCTCCTGCATGCCCCACAGTGGAGATGTGCCCGCAAGCAAGGTACATGCCCCCGACCGGAATCGAACCCGGGACCTTTCAGTCTGCAAGCCGATGCTCTATCCACTGAGCCAAACCAGTCTCGGCACCATTGGCATTTTTGAAGAGTCCAGCTCCATTATTATGTCAATTATCTCTCAATTTTTATTTGCCTGTTTCCTCAAAAATACTTCATCATGACAGACTTTTGAAAACACCTTCTTGTTTGAGTCTTACTGTACAGCTAGATGGAAGAGGCCTGAGTGGCTGCTTTGTAATGAACGATGCTGCTTTGGGAATGTAGAAACATCAGCTATCTCAGCGTGGAGAGCCAGTTCTGTGAGAATAGCTGAAACATAGAATTTGTACTGGAAAAGTAGTTCATTCCATATTATTAGAGGAAATGTATTCCTTTTAGTTTTTAAGATTTTTGTGCGAGCAAAATTGCTGACTACAACGACAAGAGGTTTCAGCGCCTGGGCCAACTTTGGCTGATGGGAGGTGACATTCAAGGCCCCGCAAGGCCTCCACAGGAAAGAGGGGCCACGAGTGATGTCTGCCAGGGACAGCTAGATGAGGGGTGAGGCTGAGCATGTGGCTAGTGTCAGGACTGCACTAGATAAGAAGTGATTGTGGCCTCACTGCCGCTGAAGGCCACAATTCTTACGCCACCTGGGCCCAGTTTCCTGAACATGCAGACATCCAAATCCAGGACTGAGTAAAAGTTGCTAGGATTGTAATCTTGTGGCTCATTGTAACTATTTTTCTATAAGCACAGCTCAGACTTATGTAATTCAACTTTATACTCTGACAGATCTTTTATTATTATTATTATTATTTAAAAATTTTTTATTGAAAAAATTAAAAAATTAAAAAAAAATTTTTTTTTCTTTACAGAGAGGAAGGGGGAGAGACAGAGTTAGAAACATCGATGAGAGAGAGACGTCGACCAGCTGCCTCCTGCACACCTTCCACTGGGGATGTGCCCGCAACCAAGATACATGCCCTTGACCGGAATCGAACCTGGGACCGACCATTCAGTCTGCAGGCTGACACTCTATCCACTGAGCCAAACTGGCCTCGGCCTCAGGCCGATCTTTAAAAATGCATGAGCTTCTATTGTGATGGTTTTCTAATTTCCAACTAAAAGCATTGTTGTTACATGGTTAAAAAGAAATAGTTCTCGCCAAAACCGGTTTGGCTCAGTGGATAGAGCGTCAGTCTGCGGAATGAAAGGTCCCAGGTTCGATTCCGGTCAAGGGCATGTACCTTGGTTGCGGGCACATCTCCAGTAGGGGGCGTGCAAGAGGCAGCTGATCGAAGTCTCTCTCTCATTGACGTTTCTAACTCTCTATCCCTCTCTCTTCCTCTCTGTAAAAAAATAATAAAATAGATTTAAAAAAGTGGTTCTCATTCTCCAGTATTCACAAGTGTTGATCAACATTGTAAATATAACTAGAGGCCCAGTGCATTAAATTCGTGCACTCCAAAAGGGGCATCCTCAGGTCAGCCTATGCTGTCTCTCAATCCGGGAGCTCTCAGGGTGTGTCTGCCTGCTGAGATCGGGCCATCCTTAGCACTGCTGAGGAGGCGGGAGAGGCTCCCCCCACCGCTGCTGCCCTCGCCAGCCATGAGCCCAGCTTCTGGCTGAGCAGCGCTCCCCCCATGGGAGTGCACACACCACAGGGGGCATTTCCTGTATCAGGTGTCTGCTCTCTGGTGGTCAGTGTGCATCATAGCAACCGGTCATTCCACCATTGTGCTGAAACTGGCTCTCTGACATCCCCCAAGTGGTCCTGGATTGTGAGAGCGCGCAGGCCAGGCCGAGGGACCCCACCAGTGCATGATCAGGGCCAGGGAGGGACGCAGGAGGTTGGCCAGCCGTGGGAGGAACTGTGGGAGGGGTCCAGGGCATGTCCGGCCTGTCTAACTCAGTCCTGATCGGCCGGACGCCAGCAGCAGGCTAACCTACCAGTCAGAGTGTCTGCCCCCTGGTGGTCAGTGCATGCCAAAGCAAGGGATTGAGAGGCCTTAGCATATCAGTAGCATATTGACTAGAGGCCCTGTGCATGAAATTCATGCACAGTTTGTGTGTGTGTGTGTGTGTGTGTGTGTGTGTGTGTGTGTGTGTGTCTTAGCCCAGCCTGTACCCTCTCCAATCTGGGATCCCTCTCACAATCCAGGACTGCTGGCTCCCAACTGCTCGCCTGCCTGCCTGCCTGATTGCCCCTAACTGCTTCTGCCTGCCAGCCTGATCACCCCCTAACCACTCCCCTGCTATCCTGATCAACACCTAACTGCTTCCCTGCTGGCCTGATCGCCCACAACTGCTCTCCACTGCTGGCCTGGTTCCCCCCAACATCCCTCCCCTGCAGGCCTGGTCCCCCTCCAACTGTCTTCCCCTGCAGGCCTGGTTGCCTCCAACTGCCCTCCTCTGCTAGCCCAGTCACCCCTAACTGCCCTCCCCTTGCAGGCCTGGTCCCTGCCAGTTCCCCTCCCCTGTTGGCCATCTTGTGGTGGCAATCTTGTGTCCACATGGGGGCAGCCATCTTTGACTACATGGAGGTGGCCATCTTGTGTGTTGGAGTGACAGTCCAATTTGCATATTACTCTTTTATTAAATAAGATAAAATTAAAAGTTGATTAACTCCCATGCAGGTACTAAGGCAACAACCTGGAAATCTTCTTTATTGGCATTTTGGACAATAAGCTTAAATTTGAGCATGGAATAACCTTATCTTCTTGAAATTTAATTGTGGGTAAATAAGCTGTGCTCTGAAGGTTTTACTCAGAAAGGAGGGTGGTGGCATCCAGCTTCTCCATTGTGCCCCTTTGTCAACTCCTTGTCATCTAGTCTAGTTAGGAGTACATTTCTCCTTTTTTTGCCAAATGCATGTTTTCTTGTTCTTCAAGTCTTTCCTGTTGGAGTAGTGAACCAGGTACACGCTCATGGCCTTCTCAGTGAATTCTGCAAATACAGTGGTACCTCGAGATACGAGTGCTCTAACATACAAGATTTTTGAGATACGAGCCATCGAGCGAGTGATTTTTGCTTTGAAATACGAGCAACCTTTGAGATAGGAGTCATTGCGCAGATCGGCCGGCTGCACACGACCCACCAGTTTACCGCGACTCGAGCGTCTCATAGTTTCCCATGCCTCAAGGTTTCGGAACGAATTAAACTCGTATCTCGAGGTATCACTGTAGAGCCGAAGGGCAGTTCGGCAGGGCTGATCTCAATTGTAAGCGGACACCTTTCTTTCAGGTTGAAAATTGTATTGAGATGGTTGTAAATTCACACGCAGTCGTAAGAAGTAACATGAAGGGGTCTCCTGTGGCTTTGCCCAGTTTCACTTGTGCAAAACTGCAGTATCAGATGGAAACCGGACACAACAGGCCTGAGGTCACCTGCCGCTACTTGGGCCAACGAAGCAGAGCCAGGGTTGAATGGTAGATGAGCGTTTATTCCAATACTGCGGGCAGGATGGGGGAGCAGGTGGTACCCTGGCAATTCTGCTCGGCCCCCTCTAGCTGGCTGGCTGATTATGTACACACGAGGGAGAAGGTAGCCTGTGAGCTGCCGGTGTCCCATGGAAGGGTCTGCAGTCTGCCTGTCCGGGTAGCAAAGTCCAGTGACCAGGTGGCTAATCCTCTGTGAAGTCACACACAGCTCAGCCCCTTCCCAGGACCAGAGAACGGTCAGATTCCTGAGCAAACTCCCAGAGGGGGTCAGAGTCCAGGCACAGCAACGTGTCACATCCTGTCCCGTCCTTGGTCTGGTCTCAGAATGTTTTTCTTTTGTGAGTCAGGGGCCCATCGAGGCATCTTATCTTTTACAGCCTTGTTCATCCTCCTGCTTCCCAAGGTCTGTAGAAAACGTCTCATCTGTAGTTAGTGAGGTGACTGATTATTAGACAGCGATGGCTCTATGCTCATTACACGCCCTGCCCCGCTATCAATATCGCAACCAGGCAATTATCATCAATACAATCTGCTAATCTCGTTCAGAATTCTTCACTTTGATTTGCACTCCTGTGTGTGTCTTCACTTCTAGGGGAATGATCACGTGTATGCACACACCTTTGACTCCGTATTTCCACGCTTAGGAATCTCTCCTCCAGAAATATTTGAATGTGTGCACAAAGCTGTATGTAAGGAAGTAGGTACTCAGCATTTAAAAATATATATATATTTTATTGATTTTTTTACAGAGAGGAAGAGAGAGGGATAGAGAGCTAGAAACATCGATGAGAGAGACATCGCTCAGCTGCCTCCTCCATACTCCCTACTGGAGATGTGTCCGCAACCAAGGTACATGCCCTTGACCGGAATCGAACCTGGGACCCTTCAGTCCGCAGGCTGATGCTCTATCCACTGAGCCAAACCGGTTTTGGCGGGACTCAGTATTTTTTTAAATCATAAATGAAATGGTAACATTCTGCCTCCGTCTTAGGGAAATGATAAAATATTTTGGAGCAGTATGGGATACTTCCAGTGGTAACTAAAAACAGGGACATATATGATGATATAATTACAATGATATGAAGACTGTAAGGGGATACCTGTGTATGTATACATGGAAATATGTTATGAAATATGAATGACTCTCCTCAAACTGCTAACAATGGCCACCGTGTTTGGCAACTGAGGATCCATAAGTCTGAAACCGTGAGGCTGCTTTGCAATCATCTCACAGCCAGACTCTGCTGAGACTCCCTCAGCCTTCCCTGATGGGGAAGCAAATCTCCCTCCGGGAAGAGGGGTAATTGGGGTCCAGGGATGCCCATCAGCAGGAACCAGCACCCAGAGGTGCGAGGAAGCGGGACATCCCTGCAAAGACATGTGCCCCAAAAGCAAGTACAGTGGTACCTCGAGATACGAGTGCCCTAACATACGAGATTTTTGAGATACGAGCCGTGGAGCGAGCGATTTTTGCTTTGACATACGAGCAACATTTGAGATAGGAGTCATCGCGCGGATCGGCCGGCTGCACAGGACCCACCAGCTTACTGCGACTCAAGCATCTCAGTTTCCCACGCCTCAAGGTTACGAAACGAATTAAACTCGCATCTCGAGGTACCACTGTATTTTGTAAGGGCCACACCGACCCAAACTAAAACTCCATAATTCACCATAAAAATAGCAGGCTTCTTGCCTGCCCCCATGCCGACCAACAACCTATTTTTCTAATAGGAACCATTAATTATTGACTTAGAAGTTAATGTATAATGCGCGGAGCAAGGGCGATATAGGGCATTCCGTGCAATGCTTGCCCTTGGGAGCCAGGGCAGAAAAGGTCTTTCTCGGCTCGCATGTTTGTAACATATAGACACATTTTCCCAGCAGAAACTCCCCGAAAAATTGAAACCACATGTGCAGAGGGCCAGGGTGGACCGGGCACGCTGCTGTGCACGCAGTCCAGCAGGGATGCAGTCACCCCAGCTCTGTGCGCTCTGGGGTGCTGGGACATGTCTCCACAGGACGCCCCCCCCCCAAATAACAGAATGATCCCAGCAGGGGCTTGAGGCTGCGGCCGGGAACAGGCTTCCTTCACCCCACCCTGTCCCTTCGCTCTCCAAAAGTTACAAAGTGTGAGTTTCCTTCCTGATAACCCCCAGCCTTCCTCACTGATTGGTCTGGGTGTGAGAAAGGACGTGACATCAGCGGCTTTATGGACTTGGGGCTAGGGGGCCGTGGGCTTTAGCCAGCCTCCAGACAGCTAGGTGGTGCGTGTGTGTGTGTGTGTGTGTGTGTGTGTGTGTGAGAGAGAGAGAGAGAGAGAGAGAGAGAGAGAGAGAGAGAGAGAGAGAGAGAGAACACCCACAGGTAGTCCTCAGATTACTGTGCCTGTGCTCTGTTGCAGACGGCTATTCCTTCTAGCTGACCAGGACGGTGCTCTGGAATTTCCCAGGAGCAGGGAACGCCTGGAGTTTGCACTTTTCCTGACCGACTGACCCAGGGGAGCGCCATGGATCACGAACCCCCAAGCAGGACTGGCGGGAAGCCCTCGGGACTGGGCTTCTTCTCTGCCACCACCAGGTTCCTCTCCAACCCACTGATGGGAGGTGAGTGTTGGGGTGGAGGGGGGGGAGTTGGCTAATGGGGAGGGAGAGAAGAGGCTGGGCAGTTGGAAGTGTCTCATTAGGAGATACGTCCTCTGGGCAGTGTGCTAGGGAGAGGCACACAGCTGGCTAGTACGTGTTCTTTACACGGTTGTTCAAACATGTGTCTGTCTGCCACACTCTGCAGAGTCCTGTACACTGTAGAGGGCTCTCGGTGTTTATTTTCTGGTAAAAACTTCAGCTCCCGAGGTCAAATATATCACGTTACACTGGAGGTTGAAAAGTGACTTATAAATAGAAACGTTTTTTACTGCCAAGACATTTATTAAGACATTTTTGGTATTCGGGATCGAGGTGGGGCTGGGTTAATAAAGGATGTTCAAACATTGAGCACTTTGAAAGGAACCTGGCCCAGACGGTGTGGCTCAGTGGTTGAGTGTTGACCGATGAACCAGGAGGTCACGGTCCAGTTCTAGTCAGGGCACATTCCCAGGGTGGGGGTTCAATCCCGAATGGGCGGTGTGCAGGAGGCAGGCAATCAAGAATTCTCTCTCATCATTGAGGTTTCTGTCTCTCCCTCTCCCTTCCTGGCTGAAATCAATAAAAAATATATTACAAAACTAAGAGGAACCTTATTTTTTAAAATGCTGGAGACAAACCTTAACAGGAATGATTATTACCTGTTAGGTGGTGTCTTTGATAAAGTAGAGAGTCCACACCTCCAGGAAATAGTCATTTCCTGTGAGAATTCAGCAGGTTCCTGCTAACTGAACGGATTCTGAAAAATGGTGTAGGCATTTGAGAAAAGATGATTATATCCAGCATCCTGGTAGGCTGCTCATAACACTTGCAATCAATAAGCAGGGACCGGCGGTCAAGTAGGACTTATTAACCTCCTACTATATAAGGGCAGAAAGGGGGAAAACCTGAAGGAATTAAGATGCAAAATGCTTTTTCTCTGAATTAATTGAACAGATAAAACTGCTCATTCATTCATTCATTGATCCCATTGTGCTGGTAAACTTAGCAGAACCCTCAACAGTGAGTGAGATTTGGATCTGCAAAGGCAGAACCAGATTCATCAGATGGGTTGAGCATAGACTTGGAGCAGTAGAAAGCAGAGTGGCACTGAGAATCACTTTGTAAAATGAATTGGATAAATATATTTGTGAAATAGTAAACCAGTCAGTATGGGAAAGAATCAGTAATTTAGTGGTTGGCTTCCACAGGATTCTTTTACGGCTAAGTATGACGTTTATTTTCATATGAAAGAGAGGTGCCAGACACTTTTCACTGTTGAGGGTTTCTAAAAGATACCATTTCAAACCCAGGTTGGGGCTGGATGAGTGGGTTGGGGTGGACAGGTGTAAATATACTCCAAAATACAGTGCTTACACAGTGAACACAGCCCTAACCGGGTTGGCTCAGTGGATAGAGCATCAGCCCGTGGACTTAAGGGTCCCAGGTTCGATTCCGGAAAGGGCATGTACCTTGGTTGTGGGCTCAATCCCCAGGAGGGGGCATACAGGAGGCCTCCGATTGATGATTCTCCCTCATCACTAATGTTTCTCTCTTTCTCTCTGTGAAAAGCAGTAAAAATATTTAAAGTGAATACACTGTCACAACTAGAATGCAGAGTTTCTTAGAAAGTCTAGTGAGAACCAGTTTGAAGAGATGAAGCCCGATAAGAAAACTTCTTAAGGTAGGTGGCGGAGTTAGCTTAGGAGGCAGAGAATTGGGAGCCATAGATGATTCTGGAGCAGGGATCCGGCAACAATGAAGACTGTTGTAAATGAAACTGGTGGCCACGGTCAGGATGGGATCGGAGGAAACTCTTGCGCTCACCCAGAGGTCCTCACACTCATGTGCACCAGCATCCCCTGGAGGGAGTGAGAAGATGCAGGGCTTCTGATGCAGGGCTGGGTCTGAGATAAGACTGGGAATCTGCATTTATGAGTGGTGATGCTGACCGTGCTATTTGGGGATACACATTGAGAACCATTGCCCTAATCCAAGCAGGAACCTCACATTTGATCAAACGTAGAAATGACAGAGAAAGGGAAAATAGGAGTGATCATTTCAACAGAAAAATACCGTATTTTCCGGTGTATAAGACGACTTCTTAACCCAGGAAAATCTCAAAAGTTGGGGGTCGTCTTTTTTTTTTTTGTGTGTGTGTGTGTGTGTGTGTGTGTGTGTGTGTAGTGTTTCTTGTATGAATATATCACAACTTATCACCTCTTATAGGGTGGGTATATCCCAAACTCTATATTTTAACTGGAAAAGTTGGGGGTCGCCTTATACGCCCAGTCGTCTTATACGCCAGAAAATACGGTAAATCAGACTATGAGGGCTAAGGGAGAGAAAGCAGCCCAGATCGTAATGTTTTCAAGCCTGGGTTCATGTCAGATAAGAGGGCTAGAAAACAGAACAGTTGGGAGGGGGAGCTGCTAGGTAGCAGAGTGAGGAAGGGAGATGGAGGATCCTATTTTGAATGTCACCGTTCCAGTGGCCAATCACAGCCTGAGGATGTGGGCCTCAGGCTGGGGAGTGATCACGGGGCAGGCTCAGAATCAGAGCAGAGGAATGACCTACCCAGTACCATTCCAAAGAGCGAAGGCAAATGCGTCCACTCTCTCAGAGCATCTGCTTGTCCTCTTGACCTGGCACAGTTTCTCAGGATGGATACATTGAGGCTTCTGTTGGCTTTCAGTGCGGGCTCTCAGAGCTTCATTAATAGCTCTTTTTAGAAGGTGCCAGTTAGTGCATTTTAAATCTCTTCGGGAATAATGGAAATTTAAAAAAGGATTACAGAAATTACAATAAAGATGAAGTGGCAGCCTTTCTAATGGGCGGCAGGGTTTGATGGAGACTCAGTTTAAAAGCAAGGTGAGTTTAATGGCACTAATTGGAGGACTTATAGAGTGGGTTTTTTTTTGTAAATATATTTTATTGATTTTTTATAGAGAGGAAGGGAGAGAGATAGAAAGTCAGAAACATCGATGAGAGAGAGACATCGATCAGCTGCCTCCTGCACGCCCCACAGTGGAGATGTGCCTGCAAGCAAGGTACATGCCCCTGACCGGAATCGAACCTGGGACCTTTCAGTCCGCAAGCTGACGCTCTATCCATGGAGCCAAACCCGTCTCGGCTGGAGTGTTTTTGTTAGGACAGCTTCCTGCCCCGTTGTGGAACTATGGTATTGCCATTGACCTCACTTGGAATCTATATTTTTGGCGGTAAAACCAATAGACCTGGCTGTCCAAACCCTGGGGAAGGATCTTTACCATACCGGTATATCAAGGGCCTAGACAATGTATTCTACACTGATAATGGCTCCTGAGTTTCCAAGAGTTTGGGGTCAGTGGAAAGGGATTGTGACCTTGAATCTCCATAGTCTCCTGGGAGCATGGCCCATGTTCTGGTAGGAAAATGTCCCCGTTCCCATTGGTTTTTCCCTTTCCAGTTATCAGCAGAAAGGCAGGCAAGGCAGCTTCTGGGTTTAAGTTACATGAGTTGCCTGCTTGGGGGTGGGCTCTAGAAAACCCGGAGAAAGATCTCTCAGATAGCTCTTCAGTGTTTTTCAAGAGCTAAAGTGTGTGTGGACTAACCCGTGTTGCAAATTACAGTGGTACCTCGAGATACGAGTGCCCTAACATACGAGATTTTTGAGATACGAGCCATGGAGCAAGTGATTTTTGCTTTGAAATATGAGCAACAGTTGAGATACGAGTAATCACGCAGATCGGCCGGCTGCACATGACCCACCAGTTTATTGAGACTCGAGCATCTCATAGTTTCCCACGCCTCAAGGTTACGGAACGAATTAAACTCGTATCTCGAGGTACCACTGTATACCATTTGCTAACCTGTATACATATACATATACTGGTACATGTGTATATATACCTATAAATGTACATATATAAATACAAACACATACATATATATAATGCATGCTCTCAATACTAGAAAGATATCAACCTTTCATTGTCACAATTTTACAATTTTATGTAATCATTCCATTGTTCAGAGACCGATGAGGCTAAAGTTCTCGTGTACAATTGAGATGAATTTTAGCTTTACAAGGACCCACATTTTTCTCTGGGCAGGAGTATAAGCACACTGCGATAGCCTTATTAACCTCTAGGTGGAAATGACTAATTTAGAAAGAGAAGTCTCATACAGTGCTGATAGAATATAAAGTGGTACAGCTGCAGTCCCATAAAGGGCTCAACATTGTGTGACCATATTATACAGGCAGTTCTACTCCTAGGTGTATGTATACCCAAGAGAATTGAAAACACATCCACTCAAACATTTGTACATGAATGTTCATAGCAGAATTATTCAGAATAGCTCAGAAGTGGAAGAGACATAAATATCCATCAACTAATAAATAAATAAACAAAATGTGGTTTATCTAGATAATGGATATTACTTGGCCATAAAAAGAGATGAAGTGCTGATACATACTACAATGCGGATGAACCTTGGAACATTATGCTCAGTGAAGAAGCCAGTTACAGCAGGCCACATATTATTTATACCAATAAAAGGGTAATATGCTAATTAGACCAGACATCTTCCAGGCGCCCTTCTGGACAAAGCCATGGTGGTGTGGGCCAAGGCAGAGGTGGTTAGGGATGATCAGGCCAGCAGGGGAGAGCAGTTAGGGAGCAATCAGGCCAGCAGGCAGAGATGGTTAGGGGTGATCAAGCAGGTAGGCAGGTGAGCGGTTAGGAGCCAGCAGTAAGAAATTGCGAGAGGGATGTCTGACTGATGGTTTAAACCAGCATTGGAGAGGTCCCAGATTGGAGAGGGTGCAGGCCAGGCTAAGGGACACGTCTCCTCCCCCCCCCCCACGCATGAATCTCATGCACCAGGCCTCTAGTATGGTTATGTTTATATGAAATGTCTAGAATGGGCAAATCCATAGAGACAGAAAGGAGACCAATGTTTTCCAGGGATTGGTGAATTAGAAATGGGGAGTGCCTGCTGATGGGCAGGGGGTTTCTTTGGAGAACATAAAGTTGGCCTGAAATAGGCTGTGGTGATGGTTGCATTACTCTGAATGTACTAGAAACCATTGGATTGTAGATTTAAATGAGTGAATTGTACCGTATGTGAATTAGAAGTCAATAAAGCTATCAGATGTATCACATGTATCAGGATCATACCCAGTGCCTCTCAAAGACACATGTCTCTGCTCTGTCAATGCTACATTCTAAAGCAGGGGTACAAGACCTGAGGTAGGTTTTTTTCTCTTCAAGAAGTACATAATTCTTAATTTACACTAAATAGAAGGAGTAATCGTTCCATGATGAATGACTAGAAAGTGAAGCCCATTTTTATCTACCCTTGAAAATGTAATTGTATAATTTTAATGAAATCTGAACAGGTTTACCATTTAGGACCCAAATGACCTGTCTGGGCTGTTTAGTCTGTCACCTCTAAGGGTCTGAGGTGGCCTGAGGAAAGGCTGAGCAGTGTGGCAGCTGAGCACTGCAGGAAAAACTATTAATCTATTCGGGGCCATTTGCAAATCTGTTTACAACCGATTTTCACACCCTTTTTAAATCTGGGGCTCCTCTCCCCAAATTTGGTGTGGATGGCATTTTGCATTAGCACCAACAGGGCAGAATCAGTCGTCCTTTCATTCTAATTGAGAGCAATATTTGTTTCCACAGTGCAGACTGTAGGCTCTAAGTGCTAGAAGCAGGAATTTTTTTTTTTCCTGAGAGAAGTGGGAACCTCAGAGAAGGCTTTGAGGATACCGGGTTTCTACGGAGCCTAAGGTTTTTTTTTGAGGGAGGAAAAGTCGCTTCTCTGAAGGTGCCCCACGCACATCAGCGAGCTCAGAGGAAAGCAGTGGACGGGCAGTGCGCAGGTTAACTCATTCAGCTTCCTCTTACCTATTACATGCTTCATGAATCCATCTGGGGAGATGGGCATTTGTTCACCGGGACAGATTTCCCGGGGCATTGCTAGCTTCATGGAGCAGGCAGGTCCCAGCCCATACGTGTGGAGCACAAAGCATTCTTTTCCTCTTCCTTCCTCGATGGCCTTTCAACTCGCAAGGCATCAGGTTCCCCAGGTCTTCCCAGCTTTTAGGAAACAGCAGTCCCTTTACAAGATGTGACTGGCCTGAGACCACTCTGCCCGGTCTGCGTGCCGTAGTGGGCAGGGCTGGAGCGAAAACAAGCTCAGAAGAGCTTTTTTACATTCCCACTTCCTGCATTTGTTCTGGAAATCAGGCGCCGTTTAAGACAAGAAACATTCAGGTCTGTGCCGCGTCCAGATTACACGCACACACACTCAGAAAGAGGAAAGCGTTGAATGCATGGGGATGGGGTTTACAGGCTTCCTTCCTCAGAATGTGGGTTCCTTCCCAGTGGTTGCGGAACAAATGTGCTCTTTTCAGCAGCAGCGATTACGGGGTGGAATCAAGACTGTGTTTAGTAGTGTGAGGGCATGATCATAATCGTATCTAAGAGACACTGAGCCATGGTTAAGTGCACAGTGGTACCTCGAGATACGAGTTTAATTCTGTCACCTTGAGGCGTGGGAAACTAGGAGACGCTCAAGTCGCGGTAAACTGGTGGGTCGTGTCAAATGTTGCTCGTATTTCAAAGCAAAAATAGCTCGTATCTCAAAAAACTCGTATGTCAGGGCACTCGTATCTCGAGGTACCGCTGTATCGCTGTTCTTACTTTACAGAGAAGGAACCGGAAGTGTAGGGCCTGTTCAGGGACCCACAGCTCCGAAGAAACAGAGTGGCTCTGAATTCCGAGCTTTCCCTGAGCCACATTCGCACGCTGCCTCTGGGAGTAAAGATCGTCCCTGTGACAAGTCAGATGGAGCTCTGACTGGCACTTGATCCTGGGACAGGAGGTAGAGATTTAGACTGAGATCTGATTCCATACCTAATGGCGTATGTGATTACCTGATGACCACCATTAGCATAGGGCACCGTTGGCCGAGATGCCACCGTTTGTATTTCACGTGGGAAACTAGACTGGCAACTGCCGCTGACCACATTAGTGCTGGTCATTAGTGACGCTCTAACTTAACTAAATGGGCCATTTGAAATCGGTGTGTAAATGGAAGGACGGTGATCCATCTGCCATCCCAGTCTGCCTCTTTTGTCCTTAGTTCGAACGCTGGATGTAGTACGTTAGCCACGTAGACGTTTCTAACAGACTGTGAACAGAATCCATCAATAAAGGGGAGAAATGCTGAAGTCCTAATAGGGCTTTTGCTTGAGTGACTCCAACCAATAATGCCCATTAGGCTCTTATTTGCTGGACAAGGATGAGCCCCTGGTCTGAAGTACGTAAGCTGGATGTAACCTGTCCCTCCCTTTCCAAACAGAGGCTGAATCGGATTGGTCTCCGGTGCATGAGGCTGCAATCAATGGGCGTCTGCTCACTCTGAGGAATCTCATCAGCCAGGTAGGTAGCTTTTTGAGAGAGAGAAAAAAAGACGAACATTAAGCACATCCTATTGCTCACCACACTGAGGAGGAAAAAATCGTCGTCTGATATCCTGTCTAATAAAGAGGGAATATGCTGATTGACCCTCATGCCTTCGCAAAGATGGCGGCGCCTGCAGCCAATAAGGAGGGGATATGCTAATTGACTGCCCTGTCCTCAAAGATGGCAGCACCCACAGCCAATAAGGAGGGAATATGCTAATTGACTTCCCTGCTCTCAAAGATGGCAGTGCCCACAGCCAATAAGGAAGCAATATGCTAATTGACTATCACTCCCTCAAACATGGTAGCACCCACAGCCTTAAGATAGTGGCACTCAGTCCCCTCAGCCTTGCCAGGGCCACAGGAACCTGGTAAGGCTGGGCCCACCCCTGCTGCGCGCCTGCCTCTGGAGTCCCCCAGTCCCCTAAGTCCCCCAGCTGCCCAGGGCTGGCCTGAGGCACAGGCAAGCCTGGGATGGCAGCTGCCCAAGGCTCAGGTAACCAGGTCCGGCCAAGGCTTGAGCTGCCAGCAGTGGCAGCAGCAGAGGTGTGACGGGGCATCACCTTCACCTGATCGCCGGGTCACCCCCTGTTCCTGACGGCTCCCAGACTGAGAGGGGGCAGGCCCAGCTGAGGGACCCCCTTCCAATGCATGAATTTTCATGCTCCAAGCTTCTAGTTAAGATGTAAATTCCTCTTCAGCAAAGTGAAGCAAATCCCATCCTATCCAACCACTTTTAAAATTTGGAGGCTGGGATAATACTAGAATTTAGTACAATTCTATGCACATAATGGGTACTATAATAAGTGTCTATTACATGAATAAAGGGAAAATTAGTGTACAGTGGTACTTCGAGATACGAGTGCCCTAACATACGAGATTTTTGAGATACGAGCCATCGAGCGAGCGATTTTTGCTTTGAAATACGAGCAACAGTTTAGATACCAGTAATCGCGTGATCAGCTGGCTGCACACGACCCCCCAGTTTACCTCGACTCGAGTGTCTCATAGTTTCCCACGCCTCAAGGTTACGGAACAAATAAAACTCGTATCTCGAGGTACCACTGTATTTAAGTTGTCTTTACTTTATTCAATAGACAATGTTCTTTAAAATTAACCTAGAATTTTGGTTCTTAACGAGTGATTTTGCCTCAGAATGGACATTTGACAATGTCTGGAGACATTTTTGGTGCTCGCTCCTGGGAGTAGGTATGATAGGGTGACACTGGCATCTAGCAGATAGAGACCAGGAATGTCACTAAACAACCTCCATTGCACAGAGCAGTTCTTCACCTCAAAAAATTACCTAGCCTAAAATATTAGTAATTCTATTGAATCTCCAGTTGAGAGTATCTCTGCCCAGTTTGATATTAATTTTAAGTCACCGTTCAAAATTCTCAAGTTTTTGTTCAGTATGTTCTGCATCTGAAAAGACAACAGACCTTTTAAATTAGGAGCTCTTGACCTTTTCTGACCATAGTCCCCTTTGAGAGTTTGCCAAAGTCTATAGTCCCCTTCTCAGATTAATGTTTTAAACACGTAAGACATAATACAGAGAAAAACTATCAAGATATTACATGACAAGTGTGTGACATAGTAATATATGCACTTCTTTATTAATGCATTAAAGATTTACTGGTGGTTCTACTAACTACCATAGTTTCTAAGTAGAATGAACATATATTTTGGCTGTTTTAAATATTTGTAAGAATTGGTATGTAATAAGAATATCTGTGATTCCTCTCCATGATAACCCTATAAACTGTTATTACTACTGTGGTTTAATGTCTACATCAATAATTGAATAAATAATTGAAGGACAAGATACATAGCAGGTAGTGGTTAGTGCAAATAAATGTGCTTTCCAAACAAATTCCAATTTCGTGGGTTTTTCTAGAATAAACAACTCTCCTATTAGAAAGCAATTTCTAAAGAAAAATTTCAGGAGACCCTGAGTCCCTACCTTAAGCTGTTTTTGATAGCAACAGCTTATTATAAGTAGAAATATAGATAGTAACTCTAGCTAAAAGAAGTTAAGCTTCTTCTCGGATGAAATGTAACATTTACCTTATTTTAATAGGATGAAAAATGATCATTGCAGCTTTTCTATGTCCCCTATTAAATTGAACTGATACTCGTTTATATTCAGTATTTGTACATTTAGCGAACATCGGCCAGAACCATGCCTTTAGCCAAGCTTCATCTCATCATTTGGGGAAAGTTCTCTCTGTGGAAACTCCATTTATATCTTCATAAACTGAGCATTGCCATACCTGTCTGCCTTAGGCCGATCTTCCTGTGGAACAAACCGCCGCAAACTCAGTGGCACGTGCAATGAACATGTCTTGCTAACAAGTCTGTACAGCACCTCGTCTAGCCTGGGGTTGCCTTCAAGCTGGGGGTTGGGTGAAGCTCTGCTGAATACGCCTCTCATCCTTCTCTCACCGCTGGCTGCACGAGATATTTCCTTCTCATGGCGAAAGACTGGAACATAGTAGGGCAAACGCAACAATGCAAGAGCACAGGCAGGAATAATTCCTTGCTGTGGAGCTCATGAAAACAATAAGCCAACAATTGAGAGGATGAGAGAGAGAGAGAGAGCAAAATGAAAGTCATTCTTGAGTATATGTACCTAAGAGTCAAATTGTTGGGTCATATGTATATACAGTGGTACCTCGAGATACGAGGTTAATCCGTTCCGTAACCTTGAGGCGTGGGAAACTATGAGATGCTCGAGTCGCAGTAAACTGGTGGGTCGTGTGCAGCCGGCCGATCCACGCGATGACTCCTATCTCAAATGTTGCTCGTATTTCAAAGCAAAAATCGTTCGCTCGACGGCTCGTATCTCAAAAATCTCTATGTTAGGGCACTCGTATCTCGAGGTACCGCTGTATACCATCGACTCCAGTAGATACCGCCAAGCTTTTCCTGGCCGTGTCATATCACATTCCCATCAGCAGATCAAAGATCCTTCCTTGTTTTGGTTTTGCTGCATCCTTGTACACTGTCCGATTCTGAGCCAGGTGCACTGGGAAAAGAACGGTCAGAGTACTGCATTCCGGCTGACAACCGACGCTTTGCACATGCAGGGAACACGAACAAATCCCCTTATTCTGCCCCCTTTCCTTCCTCCAGGGGTGGGGTGTGAACATCACCACAGCAGATTGCGTGTCCCCCCTCCATGAAGCCTGTCTGGGAGGTCACCCCTCTTGTGCGTCCATTTTACTGAAGCATGGAGCCCAGGTAAGTGCAGCTCAGACAACCTCTGAGAAACCGTGAAGGAAACATTGCTCTTTCTCTCCCTTCGGAATACTTCCAGCATCTTTGATGAGCCTCATTCGAAATGGGAAGAGGGACGATTTTCAAAAGTGTTATGTCCATCCAGCTTGTCTGCTTGAGCAGTAGACGAAGTACTGAATTTTTAGCGAGGAATAGTTCCTGTCTGTCTCGTTCTCTTTGAACAGATAGCTGTTAGATTTCTGTCTGCACTCTGATGGCTTGAAGGTAGTGAAGTACAGTGGTACCTTGAGATACGAGTTTAATTCGTTCCGTAACCTTGAGGCGTGGGAAACTAGGAGACGCTCGAGTCGAGGTAAACTGGTAGGTAATGTGCAGCCAGTCGATCCGCGCGATGACTCCTATCTCAAATGTTGCTCGTATTTCAAAGCAAAAATCGCTCGCTCAATGGCTCGTATCTCAAAAAACTCGTATGTTAGGGCACTCTTATCTCGAGGTACCGCTGTATTTGTAGAAACCACACATTTGGCTCCTGATCCGAGTAGTGGTCCTAGGCCATCTTTGCCATTTATTCACATTGAAAACTTGAACAAGTTACTTCTTTTTTTGGAAACATGGAAGGAATAACAGAGTTGTGTAACTTACTGTGCTATTTCAGAGATTGGAATATATACAGTATAGGATTATTATTTGGAGAATGAGAATCAGGATAGCATAGTGAGAGATCCTAGAGGAAGGAGGAGGAGGCAGAGCCATTTAATTTGAGTGAGTCTTCCATTAACTAAGTCTTCCCATGCTCGAAAGTGATAGGAAAATCTGACCTGAAAATTGTATAGGACTTTCTCATATTCTCTCAACAAGCATTTATTTTATTTATTGAGCATTTATTATATACCTAACTGTGGATAAGATTTTTAGGAATTCTTAAACTAAATGAGGAGACAGCCCAATAAACAGGTATTTTAAACAGCTATAACACTAGCTGCTTTCATAGATGAATGTTTATATCTCAGTAGCCTAACACAGTGGTCGGTAAACTCATGAGTCCACAGAGCCAAATATCAACAGCACAACAATTGAAATTTCTTTTGAGAGCCAATTTTTTTTGTACTTCTTCTAATGCCACTTCTTCAAAATAGACTCACCCAGGCCGTGGTATTTTTGTGGAAGAGCCACACTGAAGGGTCCAAAGAGCCGCATGTAGCTGCAGTTTGCCGATCCCTGGCCTAACACAATGAAAATTTGTTCTTTTGCTCAACTGAAATTCCAGTGTGGGTGTTGCTAATTGGGTGGTTCTTTTTTATATATATAATATATTTTATTGATTTTTTTTACAGAGAGGAAAGCAGAGGAATAGAGTTAGAAACATCGATGAGAGAGACATCTATCAGCTGCCTCCTGCACGCCCCACACTGGGAATGTGCCCGCAACCGAGGTACATGCCCTTGGCCAGAGTTGAACCTGGGACCTTTCAGTCTGCAGGCTGACGCTCTATCCACTGAGCCAAACCGGTTTTGGCTGGGTGGCTCTTTCTTAAAGGTTATTCAGGAATACAGGCTTCTGCCATCCTGTTCCAGTTTTCCACAAGTGGCCTGTATGCGTGCTCTTGGAGTACTCTCCATTCCAGGTGGTTGAAAAGACGTGGAGATGTGTTCATAGAAACTTTTAAAACGAGTCTGGGCAGTAACATAGATCACTTTTGCCCACAGCCATTGTCCAGAACTCAGGCCACATATAACTGCCAGTGAGGCTGGGGAATATAGTATGGTTGTCTGCTCAAGAGAGGAAATAGCATCTCAGCCACAGAAAGCATTTATAATACACTGTTTTTATCCGTTAGGTTTTGCTATGTAGCAAACCGGCCCAACTTAGTGGCTTACGACCACAGCCATTGTTTATCTCACAATTCCTCGTGTTGGCTGGACAGCTCGTTTGGTCTGGTTCAGCTGACCTCAGCTGGGCTTACATAGGCATTTGAGATTAGCTGATAGCTTAGCTGCAGCAGGCTCGTGCATGCTGACCTTGACTGGGTTAGATAAGATGTCTGGTGAGCCAGAAACGTCTGTGTGTGGTCTCTCATCCTTTCACGGGCTGCCTGGACTTGTTTACATGGTAGCAGGGATTCCGAGAGAAGCAAAGGAGGGCAAGGTCTCTGCTGGTAACACATTTGGTACTGTCCCATCAGCCAAAGCGAGGCACATGGGCAAGCCCAGGTTCAAGGCCTGAAAAAAAGAGGCTCCATCTTATGAAGACTTGCAAAGCCACACTGCACACCATACAGAGAATCCAGGCCTGCAGGGGAGGGCAGTTAGGGCAATCAGGCTGTCAGGGGAGCAGTTAGGCATCAATCAGGCTGGCAGGGGAGTGATTAGGGGGTGATCAGGCTGGCAGGCAGAAGTGGTTAGGGGCAATCAGGAAGGAAGGCAGGCAAGCAGTTGGGAGCCAGCAGTCCTGGATTGAGAGAAGGATCCTAGATTAGAGAGAGTGCAGGCTGGGCTGAGGGACACCCCCCGTGCATGAATTTCATGCGCTGGGCCTCTAATAAAGTTTATATTTTGGTTAAGAAAGAATACCCAAAACTTATAAACAGAGCCAAAACTAAGGGTAGGCAAGAGAGGTGCCTACGGCGTAAACTTTAACGAGCTGTTCACTTTTAGAGGCATACAGCTCTTTTGTGACCCTGAGAGTGGGTGTCTCCTTAACTTTTGGACCCCTGAGTGTCTTTTGTGCCTCACCGGTGCTGGCCTTGTCTCACAATATTATCGTTTCACAGTTCACCAAAGAATTTCTTCACAATATAGAAAAACGCATCTGCATTTGGCTTTGCTCTTTCATATTCAATTATAGCCCAAACCCTGTGAAGAGAGATGCTAACTTGTAGGTTTCTGTCTGATTTCTAACATTGGAAAAATATCCCCAAAGGTCATACTTTTATGTCCCAGTAGGGCATTAATTAGTTTTGTGTCTGGCATATTTATTTCAGCATTCCATTGGCTGACTTACATAAATTCTGCTTCAGCCTGCCTTACCATCTTACTGATTCTCCCATTAATGAATGAATGGCAAAAAAATATTTGGCCTGCGCTCACTCTCTCTTGGTCTGAAAGACATGTTTAAAAATCTTAAACAATTTTGGAAGGTTACTCTGGCTGCTGTAAAGACACCGTCTTGGTGGCTTACAGTCCATGCCTTACTCAGTTTTTCACAACGACCTCATGGAATTTCATATTTTCGCCTCCATTGTGTGGCTCTGGGATTTAAGGCGCAGAGAGGTTAAAAGGCCAGCTTGGAGGTGGCGGAGGGTAGGTTTGAATGAAGGACAGCCCGTGGCTGGGTCTGCATTGTGAGCTTTTCATTCCAGGTGGATGGCGTCACCACAGACTGGCACACTCCTTTGTTCAATGCCTGTGTCAGTGGCAGCCAGGACTGTGTGAAGCTGCTTCTGCAGTATGGAGCCAGCCCGCACCCTGCGTGTGATCTGGCATCGCCCATCCACGAAGCTGCCAAAAGAGGTAAAGTTGTGGGGGATTTGTCTGCCCACCCATCCTTCAGGGGACCTCACTGTTGAAAGAGAAGAAAGAGCAAGTGGGTTTTAGAGCAGTGGTCCTCAAGGTGGGGGTCCAGGGCCTGAAGCATCCATGGGACTTCGCATACAAATGCGGATGCTTGGCCCTCACTCCGGACCCAGGGAACCAGTGACTCTGGCACCGCCATCTTTGTTTTATTTCAAAAGCCCTCTCTGGTGATTCTGATGAACAGGAAACTCCAGAACTACCTTTTCAGAGCATTTCTTTAAAAAAAAAAATTTTTATTGATTTCTTACAGAGAGGAAGAGAGAGGGATAGAGAATTGGAAACATCAATGAGAAACATTGATCAGCCGCCTCTTGCACGCCCCCTACTGGGGACGTGCCCGCAACCAGGATACATGCCCTTGACCGGAATCGAACCTGGGACCTTCCAGTCCTCAGGCCGACGCTCTATCCACTGAGCCAAACCGGTCTTGGCTTTTCAGAGCATTTCAAATGCTGTTCCCCGGGCCTGTCTTTGGTGAGGTTGTGTGTGAGATTTCTTGTCCCAGGACCCACACTGTGCCCTTTCTTCTTCAAGTCCACGTTCAGTCTCTGTTCCTCCATACCGCTACCCACCTCTAACTTCCATTTCTGTACTTGGGCTGATTGCAAACATCAAACAATTGAAAGAGGCAGGTGTGCCGAAACCGGTTTGGCTCAGTGGATAGAGCTTCAGCCTGTGGACTGGAAGGTCCCGGGTTCGATTCTGGTCAAGGGCACGTACCTTGGTTGTGGACCCATCCTCATTGGAGGTTGTGCAGGAAGCGGCTGATTGATGTCTCTCTCTCTCATTGATGTTTCTATCTCCCTTCCTCTCTGTAAAAAGTCAATAAAATATATTAAAGAAAAAAGAAAAAGGCGGATGGTTGCTAGTTGCTTAACATATGGCTAATAAACTCCAGTGCACTTTTACCCAGAGCTGATGTTACAACTGATGGCCGTATTTGAGATCATTACCTATTCTAAGCAAAGGAAATATTTTAGGTCCCCCGGATAAGTTGCTGGCAGTTTAAAAAATATGCTGACTAGAGGGGTGGTATAAAGGAGGGCAAATATGTGGTGATGGAAGGACACTAGACTTTGGGTGGTGGGTACACAATGCAATATAAAGATAATGTATTATGGAAATGTACACTTGAAACCTACATAATCTTTCTAACCAGTGTCACCCCAATACATTGAAGTAAAATATTTTTTAAAATATATTTTATTGATTTTTCACAGAGAGGAGGGGAGAGGGATCGAGAGTTAGAAACATCGATGAGAGACAGACATCAATCGGCCGCCTCCTGCACGCCCCCTTCTGGGGATGTGCCCGCAACCAAGATACATGCCCTTGACTGGAATCAAACCTGGGACCCTTCAGTCCACAGGCCGACGCTCTCTCCACTGAGCCAAACCGGTTTTGGCGAATTAAGACATTTTAAAAAACCAGGACAAATGGGGAACATGTTTCCCTAGCTAAGAGAATTCATTGTATCGCTGTTTTCTCCTGTTTTGGGCTACAGGTCACATGGGGTGCATCGAGTCCATTGTAGCCCATGGGGGTGACATTGACTATCATATCAGCCGCCTGGGCACTCCACTCTATTTGGCTTGTGAAAACATGCAGACCTCCTGTGTCAAGAAGCTTCTGCAATCAGGTAAAACCATGAAATGAGGGAGCTGATGGAAAGTAGATTAAATGCACTGTGAAGTCCTTTCTGTTGTAGCAGAGCAGAGTGTGCGCAGTGGAACGAGACAAGGTTGGGATTCATGTTTACTGTGTTCCCATAGGAATCATTTGAACTTGTTAGAACTTTAGCTCTCTCTTGTGATAATGACGATGATGATGGTGGTGGTGGTGGTGGATCCCCAAGATGGTCCTCAATGATAAATACTTTCTCCTCGCTTTCCTATGCCTTCCTCCTCCAGCCAATCAGATTATGAGGCCCTGCACAACCCCCACAGCCGCTAGGTTAGGGCTGAGTCTTCTTATTTGGGGCATTCTTCACAGTTTCTCTTCAATTTGCAAATTTAACTTTCTGCATTTTTTAGTCCGCTAGAAATACTGGATTGCCTTTGAAAAGGCCTATGGAGTATCATTTGGAAATTTAACTTTCTCCCTTTTTAGTCCGCTAGAAATATTGGATTGCCTTTGAAAAGGCCTATGGAGTATCGTTCCTTTTCACCTCCCTGCTTTGTCCAGTCTGTTCTTCAACACTGGGAATACCGTTCCCTCTCCTCTTTAATTATTTGTGTCCTTTAAAAACTCCAGTAATTTTCCTGCAAGTTTTCAGAGTTCTTATTGTCTTCTACTCATCTGATAGTTATTTCCCTGGATGCAGAGAGTCATGTTTATTCATTCATATTTACTTTCTCTTTCTCTCTCTCCCTCCATCCTGCTCTCCATCATTATCTTCTCCCCCCCTCTTCCTCTTCCTCTCTTTCTCTCTCCTGGTAGATTTTAAGCTCCTGATAAGCACAGGGTCAAGTTTGGCATCCCCCACAAAGCCGAGAACCACGCAGTTACCGTTTGTGGGTGGACATAGATTCCCATCTTACTAGAGGGACCGCAGCTTAAACAGAGGCACATGTCCCCACATTTCACAGTGCGATCCAGCAGCCAGGCTGGGGTAGCGATTTATTGAGAGTGGAGGGATATCATTAGGTGGGGTGCTCCTAGAAACCCACCTGAACCCTAGAATCCTGAAGAGGAAGACTTTGCCACCTTCTCTGTGATCTTGAGACTGGCCACCCTGGTCTAAGAGATGCCATCCTGAGCTGGTTGCTCTTCACAGACCCAATCACAGGATTCCAATTCCTAGTGTTTAGACACCCCCGGCCCCCCCAATGGCAATTGCTCAGCATGTGAATACGGCTGCTGGATATAGATGGGATTTTGCCATGTGACCTCACTTCCGGTCTGTGCTGGTTAACATTAGGGCCGCGTTCCTAATGTGCAGCTCAGGCCACTAGGATTTGTCTTGCGTATATCCACACCTATGGAAAGTGCTCACAGGTGGTATTTTCAACACCATATACTATGAAGCTCATGTTGTACAGTCAATGACGTGGTCGAATGGCGTGTTCCCATGTTATTCAGTGGAATCGAGTCGTCTTCCATTTTCTGAGGAGAATTGCCACGCCCAATATGGATGCCCTTTGGGTAGGGAATTTCGAGGCGTAGTACTTTGAGTAGGGGGTGCTTGGACTCTGCTCCTTGGCTGACACTCTCTCGTTGTGCTTCTTTAGGAGCAAATGTGAACCTGGGCCGAGACCTGGAGTCCCCTCTGCATGCCGTGGCGAGGGCGTCCAATGGGGAGCTGGCCAGCCTGCTCATGGACTTCGGAGCAGACATCCAGGCCAAGAACGCCAAAGGCAAACGCCCCTTGGATTTGGTGTCTCCGGACGACCCCCTGTTTCAGCTCTTCTTGCAGAGAGAAGGTGCTTCTTTTTTGCCTGAACCTAAACACTAATCCATAGCGTCTCATGTGCAGGAAGGAGGCAGGTACTGACTGAGTTCTGACTTGGGACCCTACCGGAAAGATAATACCTAGGCATCACTACACGTGGGGACTGAGATAATTTGGCATTCCCCAACGCGCACGCGGCACCAGCGATGTAGCAAATAACCATCTGTGGTTTGGCATGCGGGAGACGGGCCTGTGGGGATGATCTAATATTCATTTGTGGAGCAGGCCAGTCTTCAAAGCATGAAGACAGTGTTTTACAGTTTTTCATTTTTATTCATTTATTGATGAGAGAGAAACATTTGTTTGCCATTCCACTTACGGATGCGTGCATTGGTTGATTCTCGTATGTGCCCTGACCAAGGATGGATCCCACCACCTTGGCATATTGGGGACAACACTATCAACCAACTGTGATACCCTGCCAGGACGACAATTTGAATATGAACTTTATTTCAAACATGCTTTAGAATGAGCGGAGGCCTCTCTGGTATTTTACATCCCCCCCTGGATGTCTTACTGCACTACAGAGGGGCCAACTACTGGTCATTTGGCTTCCGGGGTTAAGAATGCAACTACTTGAACATTATAAGGTGTTACTTTAATGATTCACAGAAATCTGGAAGCATTTATTAGTCTGACTTAACACCAAGTCCACATTCGTCCATAAATAAGAACCGACACACCGGGTCCTAACAACTAAACCTGTGGTTGAGCAGTATGCAGGGGGGAAGGGCAAATCCCTGGGCTGCAAGTCAGGAGTGGGTTGGGGTGGGGAGCAAAGATCCCTCTGATTTCATTCATTTTTAAAATACAATTTTTATTGATTTTAGAAAGAAAGGGAGAGGGATAGAGAGATAGAAACGTCCATGAGAGAGAAACATCACCCATTGGCTGCCTCCTACATGTCCCCTACTGGGGATCAAGCCCACAACCCAGGCATGTGCCCTGGCTGGGAATTGAACCAGTGACGGTTTGGTTCATAGGTAAATGCTCAACCACTGAGGGACACCAATCAGGCCCAATTTTATTCTTAACTAGAGGCTCGGTGTATGAATTCGTGCATGGGTGGAGTCCCTCTGGGTGGCCTGCAGGGATCAGGCCGAAACCTGTAATCCAATGCCACCTGCAGCTCTTTCCTGTCACTCCCGCTCAGCCTGGCCCCACTGTGCCTGCCGTAGATTTGTGCCCAATTGGTCCCTATTGGGAGAGGCTGGCACTACCACAGCAGCACTCACCAGCCATGAGCTCTGCGTCTGGCACCCTCCCAAGAGGAGTGGTCTGCAGGATTGGGCTGAAACCGGCTCTCTGACATCCCTTGAGGGGTCCCGGATTGCAGGAGGGCACAGGCCAGGCTGAAGTACCCCACTGGTGCACGATCAGGCTGGGGAGGGACCATCTGTGGAGAGGGCTCCACAGCTTGTCCAGCCCATCTCACTCAGTCACAATTGGCCACAAGCTAACCTACTGGTCAGAGTATCTGCCCCCTGGTGGTCAGTGCACGTCATAGCGAGCAGTTGAGCAGCCTTAGCATATCATTAGCATATTATGCTTGGATTGTTTGTTCGGTTGTTCTGCCATTCAGTCTATTTGCATATTACCCTTTATTATATAGGACTAGAGGCCCGGTGCATGAAATTCATGCATGGAGGGGGGGCGTGCCTCAGTCCCACGTGCACCCTCTGCAGTTCAGGACCTCTACATCTTTTTCTTATCCAACTAACTTCTTCACATTTAAAAAAATTAAATGCAATATCACCTACTCTAGGAAATCCTCTTTGAACAAATGTCTTTACAATCTGTATTATTTTCATACTATACCATTCTTTTTCTTTAACAGCTACTTAGAATGGATGCAATATGGTTTTTATTCTTGCATCCGAATTTTTCCTTCTTGCTCTTGTACTAGCAAAGCTTATCCAGTTTACATTTGCCCTTCAAGGGCTTATATTTGGTTCAGTTCCTAGCTGGCTCCCTGCTTTTTCTTTTAAGCAATAAATTTGCATTGTGATAGTAAGCCTTACTTGTAATTAATCCTGTAGGTGTCCTTATCTGAATATTTCTATAATACCTATCACTTCAGCATGCCAGAGATTATGTTCATTTATACAAAATAGCAATAAATGTCACCTGATCATTTGATCTTCTAGTAATATTGTATAGCAAGATGTATTCTAGTAATTTAACTATTACAAAACTGAGGCATACAGAAATAAATCACGTTGAACAATAAAGAATGACTCAAATATCAAAGCATAGTACACTTAGGGCCTCCCTTGTCCTGTGCCTCAGATATCATAGCATAGTACAGAGTTCACATGGAACTCAGCTTCCTTTAAAATAGGAAGGGATACCATACTCATGAAGCAGCTACTTCCACACATATTTTTTTTATTTAATTCATAGCACATACTCTTTGTACTAATTACTGGAAAATCATCCTCACAATTTGCCTCTGTTCCTCTCTGTATTGTTGCCTTACTTTCTGATGTTATCATGGCACTTTTATCGTCCACTCGCTCTAATAAGATTGTGAATATTTTTAAGGGCAGAAATCATGACTTAAACTTGTGTTTTTCTGTCATGGTGCCTAGATAAATACCCAAATGCCCTCCAGTCCAAATGACTGTGATGAGAGAGACCCACCATTGCTGGAGACCTCTATTTTTATTTAAGGGACCTTACTTGTTCTGTGCCTTTACAGAGGGGTGAGAAGGGGCTGAGAAAATTTGAGAAAACTCCGAATTCTCCTAAAAGATTTTGCTAAGTTGGCAGCCCAGATGCCAAGCATTTGTCCAATTAAAACCCGGACACACAGCAATAACAAGGGCCCTGGTCTCCTACTGCTAATGCTGGGGATCAAACCCCTACCTGCCAGAATCTCAGTCTGGGTTCTTTGCCTCGGGATCACAGGGCAGTTCAGCCTGGCCTGTTCTCCCTGTGATCGCAGGGCAGCTTGGCCTGGGCTCCCTGCTTTCTACCAGCTGCAGCTCGCCAGTCTCCTGTGGGCTGGGGGGAGCTGGCCAGTTGAGCCCACAGCATGTGGCAGCGGTTATACAGGTCACCACGGCAACCCAACACTGACTTCTGGTTGGTCACCCTTTGGTCATGATTGGTCATTCCAAGTTACAACCCTGGGCTTTTATTATTAGGACTAGAGGCCCGTTGCATGATATTCGTGCAAGAATAGGCCTTCCTTCCCCTGGCTTTGCTCCTGGCCACCTGGGAGCCTACAAGTCCTAGCTCCCGGCCAGAGCATCGCTCTTGTAGCTCCCTCCACTGCCCCACTTCCCCCTCATAGCAGGCCTCCTGCCCCTCCCAGCCGCTCTGTGCCTGCATATGCAAATTAACCCACCATATTTGTTGGGTTAATTTGCATACTCACTCCTGATTGGCTGTGGGTATAGCAGAGGTATGGTCAATTTACATGTTTGTTTATTATTAGGTAAGATTGTCTCTAGAGGAGGAGAACAGCTATTTTATTTTATCAGAGTGTGGACCTTAAATTTTAGGGGTTGTGGGACTTTCCCTTCCACTTTATTTCCCAAAACCATTCCTAGACACCTATGCTGCCTTTAATTTTGTTAATTCACATTTTGGTGAGAGTGTGAGGCTAATGATCCCAGTGGTTAATACAATGTGAGTTGCCATTAGAGAGAATCACCCTGTTTTTGCCTCCATGTGATCTTTGGGGTGAAGTCACCTCTCAGCAGCAGGCTGGAAGCCCATGAGAAATGGGGACAGGCAAGTGCAGAAAGCCAGACTTGTGAATTGTTTTTTTAATCCCTACCTGAGGATATTTTTTCCATTGATTTATTTATTTTTCAGAGAGTGGAAGGGAGCTCTGACTGCAGAATGTACCAACAAATATGACTTAAGATAACATACACTAATCATTTATTCATATTATAATATCTTAAAATTGCTCAAATTACAAAAAATTTTGCATCTAGAAATATTACCTTATTTTTAAAGGTTAAATACAAGAAAGCCATTAACACACATTTTATTCTCATTACTGGGAATTCTGTGTAGCTTTGTAATTCCAAAATTAGCTTCCTTAAGCCTCCATTAGTGAGAATTAAGCTTTGAATTTTTTTAAGATAGTTCTAAATTAAAACCTAACAAACTAATTTCACTTAGATGAGAAAAGGGAGAGCATAGCCTAAAATGCCTCCTATAAGAAACAGAAAATGGTCTTAAACAGTACCCTATTATTTCCTTATAAAAATGTTGTACAGGGTGGGGCAAAAGTAGGTTAACAGTTGTTAATATGGAAAATAATAAAATACTCCTATATAATAGAGGTAATATGCAAATTAACCCTCACACCATCACAAGATGGCCGCACCCACAGTGTAGGCAGGGTTCTTGTAACACAAGATGGCTGCGCCCACAGCTGAGGTGGAGTTTCTGTAATGAGTGATCAGCAGGGATCTGAGGCTGTACCCTCCACCTGGCAGGGCTTGTTGGGGGAACCTCAGGCTGCACCCCCTACCTGGTGGGGCTTGTTGGGAGACCTCAGGCCACACATTACACCTGCAGGCTGGATGGGGGACCACAGGCTGTGCCCCTCACTTGGTGGGGCTTGATGGGGGATATCAGGCCATGTGCCCTGCCCCAGCAGGGGACCTCAGGCTATGCCACCTACCCTGGCAGGGTTTGACAGGGTACCTCAGGCCACACCCTCTGCCTGGTGGTGCTTGCTGGGGTACCTAAGGATGCACCCCTGCCTGATGGGACTTGATGGGGGACCTCAGGCCATGCCCCCCACACAGTGGGGCTTGACGGGGGTCCTCGAGGTGTGCACCCTGCCCTGGTACCAGGCTGGGGGACATCAGGCCGCACCCTTCACCCCGGGACAGGGGACCTCAGGCCTTGCCTGGCGCTGGGCCAGCGGACCTGAGGCTGTGCCACCTGCCTCATGTGCACCAGGGAACATTAGGCTGTGTCCCTCCTCCTGGTGGGGTGGGGTTTGACACGGGTCCTGAGGCTGTTCCCTTTACCCAGTGGGACTTGACAAGGGGCCTGAGGCTGCATACCCTGCCTGGTAGGGCTTGACAGGGGTGGGCTGACTGAGACTGGATCTCGCTCAATGGGAGTGGGGTTGGCGGGGTCTAGGACACATGTGAATTTGAGGAATGCGTGGGTGGGCAGGGACTTGACTCTGGGTCCTGTGGCACACCCCAGACTCTGACAGGAGGAAGATTTTCATATACATTTTCCTAATTTTCTTTCACCCCTGACACTTCCATTATAGAGAAAGAGCAAATAGCAATATTAAATATTTCCTCTAATTCCATTTTAATGTGCATGAATTTCGTGCACCAGGCCACTAATAAAGAAATAATAATCCTATTTAATAAAAGAGTAATGTGCAAATTAACCATCACTACACCACAAGCCAGGCCCACAAGCCATGCCCACCAGCCAATCAGGAGCAAGTAGCAAATTAACCCCAACCAAGATGGCTGCAGCCATAGGGCAAACAGGAGGGAGGTTTGGGTTTCCCTGGTGATGGAGGAAGCCAAGCTTTCCACACCCCCTGGTGGGCCCAGACCCCCTCTCAAGACTATAAAGTTTCAATTATAGAAGCTAAATAAATCCCAACAAAAATGGCTGCTGCCACAGAATAAGCAGGAGGTTTGGCTCCACTCCATTCTACAAAGTTTCAATTGTAGAAGAGAAATAAATCCCAGATACCAAGGCCTCCACTTGGGTCACCAGGGGGTGTAGCCGGCCTGCAAACCACCACAGGCCCCTTGCTCAGGCCACTTCATGCTCCAAGGAAACCCTCACCCTGATCCAGGACATCCTTCAGGGCAAACCAGCTGGCCTACTCATGCACCAGGCCTCTGTCCCACCTAATAGAAGAGTAATATGCAGATTAACCATCACTCCAACACACAAGATGGTTGCCCCTATGTGGACACAAGATGGCCAACAGAGGAGGGCAGTTGAGGGTGACCAGGTCTGCAGGGAAAGGGCAGTTGTGGGGGACCCAGGTCTGCATGAGAGAGCAGTTGGAGGGGACCAGGCCTGCAGAGGAGGTCAGTTAAGGGTGACCAGGCCTGCAGGAGAGGGCAGTTTAGGGGCAAACAGGCTGGCAGGGGAGCAGTTAGGAATCAATCAGGTGACAGGGAGTGGTTAGAGGTGATCAGGCTGGCAGGAAGAAGAGGTTAGGGGCAATCAGGAAGGCAGGCAGGTGAGCAGTTGGGAGCCAGCAGTCCTGGATTGTGAGAGGGATATCTAACTGCCCATTTGGGCCTGATCAGGCTGGGCTGAGGGACAACCCCCCTCTCCCCTGGTGCACGAATTTCATGCACTGGGCCTCTAGTACAAGAATAAACTGCTTTGCATACTCACAACTGTAAACCAACTTTTGTTTTACCCTGTGTTTTGTGTGCTTTAAAAGAAGGAAGTGAAAAGTCATCTTGGGTCACTGAAACCAATGCTGGCTTGTATTATGTCTCTACAGAGCCCCCTTCTTTGATGCAGTTATGCCGCCTTGAAATCCGGAAGTGTTTTGGGATCCAGCAGCATCATAAGATCAATGGGCTCCTCCTTCCAGATGAATTGAAAAAGTTTCTCCTGCACATTTAAGCGTGTCAAGGCAAGCGTTATCACTGTGCGGTAGCCACAGGAATTCCTAAATAAAGTTGTTGTTTTGTTTTGTTTTCAATGGAAATACACTGGGTGCTTTTGTATTATTGGTTCCAAGACATGAATACTTTCTTTCCCTCCTACCTGGCAAAGGGTAGCTAAAAGAACAACTTTTTTTTTGTTTTTTAAATCTCTGCTACGTGCCAAACTGTGAGCCAGGAACACATTATCTAACTTATCCTTCATGGCAACCCTATCAGGTGGGTGCTCTCCTTGCTTCTCCAGGTGAGACCCAGAGATCTGCAAGGTCAGTGTGTCCCATTTACCCACAGCAGGGACAGGAGAGCCAGATTTGAGTACAGGTTTGCTGATGCTAAACTGGGGACTTTGGAGTGGGGCAGAATTTTCCAGTGTTACTATTCTGGTTCCATCTCTGTTACATGGGAAGGAAGATAAAGAAGAAAGAACATTTCTTTGATACATCTGATGTTTGTTAACCTTCCCCGTCCTTGTGACTAAATCGCAATTGTCATAGTATAGTATAGGGACTAGTTCTTTTCCTCACCCCAAATAGTGTATACATAGGAGGCATATTCTACCCCGTACTGTCCAATGTTTTTCAAAGTGTAAAGTAGCTACTAGCCAGTGGTTCTCAACTGGGATGACCTTGCCCCCTCTGGAACACTTGACAATGTCTGGAAGCTTTTTGGTTGTCAAAACTGGGGGAGAATGGAAGGTATGTGCTATTGGTTGGCATCTAGTGGATAGAGGCCATGGATACTGCTAAACACCCCACAGTGCACAGTACAATACCCACAGCAAAGGTGAGAAACCCTCAAGTATCTATATGTGACTACTTTTAGAATCGTAGCCTGGCGGGTGTGGCTCAGGGGTTGAGGGTCAGCCTATGAACATAGAGGTCACTGGCACAGGCACAGGTTATGTGCTCTATCCTCAGTAGGGGGCATGCAGGAGGCAGCCAATTGATGATTCTTTCTCATCATTTATGTTTCATAAAATGAAAATTCATGCACTGGTAGAGGGTCCCTCAGCCAGGCCTTACCCCTCTCACAGTCCTGGAGTCCTCAGGAGTGGGAGGTGACGCAGCAATCAGGAAGGCAACATCCCCATCACACCTCTGCTGCTGCCACTGCCGGCAGCGCAAGCTTTGGTAGGCCCTGGTTACCTGAACCTCAGGTGGCCCTGGGTGGCTGGGAAGGCAACATCCAAGGCTTGCCTGCACCTTGGGCCAGCCCTGGGCAGCTGGAGGGCCGAGGGGACTGAAGGATTACTGAGGTAGTTACGTGGCATGGTCAGCCCTGCCTGGGGGCAGGGTGGGCCTGGACTGTCGGGGCTGAGGGAACTGGGTGCTGCCATCTTGTGGCTGTGGGTGCCACCATCTTTGAGGGCATGGCAGTCAATTAGCATATTTCCTTCTTATTGGCTGTGGGTGCCACCATCTTTGTGAGGGCATGATGGTCAATTAGCATATTCCCTATTTATTAGATAGCCTCTTTCTTCCTTCCTCTCCCTTCTTCTCTCTCTAAAATCAATAAAAATGTTTTTTAAAGTGTAAATTGAGATTAGATAAAATTAAAATCCATTTATTCAGTGTCAGCCATATTTCATATATGTACTAACTACTCATGTCTAGTTGCTATTAGATTGGACAGCCCTGATAATATGTCCTTGCAGAAACTTCTTTCGATCCATTGTTGCAGAAGTTTTTTTGGGAGAAGTTTCTTTTGGATAGTGCTCTTCAGATGCTCAACAAATGGATTTTAGCTCCCTTTAGGTTTCTAATTTACATGAGACTTATAATTTAGTAATGAATGGCTGTATTTCAGACTTCTCTGAGAGGTGAATTTGGAATTCCATTTCATCAGTATGAATAAAGGAAATATTGTACCTACTTAAGGAAAATATTTACCCGGAAGATTACTACGGCCTAGATGATCTCTAAAGATATTTTCGATATAATTTTCTGTAATTCTAAATTCAATTTGCTACAGGGAAAAAAAAAACCAAAAAAACTTAGAATGTTGTTCTACAATTTCCAACTAGTTACCCAACAGATGGCGCTGCTGCCACATAGACACCTCAGCAAAAGGCTGGCTTCTCATAAATAACCCACTGTAAGGTGGTTTTACAACACAGGCTCTGGAAATTTCCATCCAGGAATGAAAACTTTGTCATAATAAATGCCATTGATACTGGGTTTCCTTCTTTTCTAATGTACCCCAGAATTCACATGTGGCTTTATAGAACCTCACCTACCTGCTGCTGCTTTTTTCCTCTTGATCTGATCATGTTTAAACTTAAAACTGGTCAGAATTCAGACAGCATCCTACCACCTGCTAATTAATATCATTAATTCATTTACTCTGGAAATATTGAAGGAGTGCCTGTGTCTTAGATAAACATTCTAGACTCCAGGGTGTACACAGTGAAGAACACGGGCAAAGATACTGACTTTTTGGATCTTATACTCTAGTCGGGGGGAGTCATTTGCTCAGGAAAAGGGCTGTAGATGTGTCGTCATAGTATTCCTTTTGAAAACACGATTTAAAAGAAAATAGCCTCTTTTCCCATCTGAAATGTATTTTACAGACTCTTGCTTATGTTAATCTTCCCTTGGCTAAATCCTCTGAGTTTAACCCGGGACTGCACAGAATTATTACAACAGCATTTTTCTTCTTAAATCTTCCAGACAATTAACCAATTTGCAAATCCATATAATAGCTGGTCCTATCTGCAAATGGGGAAAGTATTACCAGCACTTCCCTTCTTCCAGTTTAGGGACATTTCAAATTACTTCCCTGAGCAATGCTCAGAAAGAAGGTTCTATTAAAATCGAAAGTCTGTGATTAGGAGTCGAGCTGGAGTTATCTTTGTAAACGGCATATACCTTTGAATGTCTCATCATCACCATCTGGCGCAACTTCATCAATTCTATCATTGAAGCTGGTTCCGTGACTTTAATAGACCCCCCACCTCCATGAACGAGGAATGTAAATATTTAGCCTTGTGAAACCATCTTGTAAAAATATCTACTTGGTCTGTTTTTAGAGGGAAAGCAGCTCATATTTATTGTAGCTCACTCTCATGTTGTCAGTTTACCGTTAGTTCCTTGGTTTTATCCAGGAGAAGGGCTGAGCTTTGGGTACACGTTGATAGCACGATTTATTTGGTGATGAAGGAAAAAAGCCAGAAGAGGCCAGGGAAGGACAGTGGATTTATTCTGCGTTTATCATGGGGCTGAGTGACGTGGTCTGATACTGCGTATACTAGGCCGGAGTGGTTAGTCATTAGGCAGACACTCGAGGCTCAGAAACAAGGGACCAAAATATTCTCAGCTGTCTATTCTGGGGCATGGAGTTGGGCATTTATTATATGATGAATGCCCAGCATTTGGGAATTGAGTATAAGACCCAGTTGGCATCAAAAGCAACTAATAACTCCATTTTATTTATTTTTATTTTTAAATTTATTTTTCTCCTCTTGCCCTCCCCAACCCTCCCCTCCCCCCAGTACATGCCCTCACCCATCTCCCCCCTCAATGCCCTGTATCCTCTGGCCATGCCCCCCCC
>JAAGEH010000411.1:1348237-1478771 GCA_011751065.1 Lasiurus cinereus | reverse complement strand
CCCCCCCCCCCAACCTCCCCTGCCTTCCCACTGTAGCACGACAGTCTGTTCATGGCTTCTTTGCCTCTGCATCTGCTTCTTCCCCACCCCCCGATTCTTGTCTTTAAAAACATCTTGCCCCTGTAGGCTAGAAATAAACCCACCAGAGCAAAAGAAAAGTGATTGAGTCCCAATTTCAATGTCCGGTAGCTTTGAGTCCCAGTTTCAGTGTCAAACAGTTCCTTATGTGTACACGTCAGCAATGGGATCTGGATGGTGGACAGATGGTGGCAATGCCGGTCCGACCCTCTCTGGTTTGGTCCTGGGCATCCTGTAGCGACTCACAGCTGCTGAAACTCCATTTTAGAAGGCTTGTTAAGAGAAGGCTCCAGGTATCAGCGGTTTACAAGCCTCACCTGAAACCTTTACAACTCCATCATCCCCATTTTCCAGATGAAGAAGGGCTAAGGAATTTGCAAAACTCACACAGTAGGTGGTGAAGCCAGAGTTTAATGCGGGAGCTCTTAATCCGTACATTCTCTGCCTTTTATTTTATTCAGTAAACCTCAGAGCTCTGATCCCTAGGTGCGAAAACGCCCTGCCTCATTTTCCCAGAAGGCCTTGGAGGTGGAGGTGGAGCCGAGTCTGTACGTTATCTCTCTCGGCCTGATGTCAGAAGGCTGTGTCAGCTTTAGGATGGACACCAGTCAGCCCTTGCTCTAACCCTGTGAACCAGCCTGGGAGGCCCCAAACTCACTGCCTCTTGGACATGGGGGTCAGCTTTGCCTTTGGCCAGTGAAGCTGGTGAGTACAGAACACCTTCCCAGGGGAATAAGGCCGGTGTGGCAATGAGATTCCCCCCCCCGCCCCCGCGCTGTTGAGTATTTTGTAATGACATCATCAGTGACAAACTCTTCATCTGTAAGGTGGCAGGATGGAGGGGAAGCTGCCTGGGCTTTGAACAAAACCATCTGACTGATGATTTGAGAGCTGAGTACATCGTTGTTGTTGTTGTTGTTGTTTTCTTGCCATATTAGTTTTCTCTTGCTACACAACAGACTATCGCAAGTTTAGTGGTTTCAAGCCACACAGAGTTATCTCATAGTTTCTGCAGGTCCGAAGTCCGGGCACAGCGTGACTGCATTCTCTGCTCACGGCTGAAATGAAGGTGTGGGCTAAGGTTAGTCCTCATCTGGGGTGCGGGGGTTTTCCTTTAAGATAACTGGTGTTTGGCTGAGACCGGTTTGGCTCAGTGGATAGAGCATTGGCTTGCGGACTGAAAGGTCCCAGGTTCGGTTCCAGTCGGGGGCATGTGCCTTGCTGGCGGGCACATCTCCACTGTGGGGCGTGCAGGAGGCAGCTGGTCGATCTCTCTCTCTCTCATAGATGTTTCTGACTTTCTATCTCTCTCCCTTCCTCTCTGTAAAAAATCAATAAAATATATTTTAAAAAAAGATAACTGGTGTTTGGAAGAATTCGGTTGCTTGCTGTTGCAGGACTCTGGTCCTTGGGTGCCTGCTAGCTGCCAGTGGGTCTTCCTCAACATCCAGAGACCACCCACACGTTCCTTCCATGTGGCTCCCTCCATAGGATGCTCACAGCACGGCTTTCTTCCAGACGAGGCGGATTGCCTCTCTGAGTGCCTGTGCTGTGACCAGCTGGAGGAAGCTGATTAGGTCAGACCTACCTGGATAATCTCCTGATTGGAGACCTTAATTACATCTCTTAAAGCTCTTCAAGTGAACACCTACTAGTAGATTAGTGTTTAATTAAACAACTGGCAGAAGGAGTGTGTGTAGCGGAGACCCAGAATCTCGAGGACACCCTTACAGTTCTGCCTACCATCTCTGCTCATGGCTAACAACCATCAGTTTTCTGTTGGTTTTACTTCCTCTTCCAGCCACAGGAGGTCTGTCTTCTCAGATGGCCTAGCAGCCCCCCGAATGCCAGAGGCGCCCACCATCTCAGGCAGGATAAGGGGGCTTTCTGTTAGATGTAACCCAGAGACGTGTTCTACTGAGTCAAGAGCAAGCACTCCTGGCACTTCCTGTGTCTTGCTCCAGTCCCTCCCACCCCCCATTCAGGGGGTTTGGGCTGGGACTGAGGCAGCCACACTCAGGTCTGGCTTCCACTTTCGGCTCATTTGGGTGAGGAATATGGCAAAAATCCTGAGCCCCATCCCCTTAGCACGGTGGTTCTCAACCTTTCTAATGCCGCAACCCTTTAATACAGCTCCTCATGTTGTGGTGACCCCCAACCATAAAATTATTTTTGTTGCTGCTTCATAACTGTGATTTTGCAGCTGTTATGAATCGTATCTGTGTTTTCCGATGGTCTCAGGCAACCCCTGTGAAAGTGTTGGTCGACCCCCAAAGGGGTCGCGACCCACAGGTTGAGAACCGCTGCCTTAGCACAAAAAAGAGTTCAACCTTCAGGCTGTATCCTCCATGATGCGATGTAGGAGAATATTCTACTGCCTTACACACCCTCCAACACCTTTCTATTCCTTCAAGTGTATCAATCCTCCCTGATTTGACACGATTGATTTTCTCGCCTTTCCTTGGTAAAATCCATTGTAAGGCCAAGGCAAGCAAAATTGATTTCTGCTCACTTTTCTCCCACTCAGGGCCTCTTTGCTCACCCGCGGTGATAGATTTTTCAACTTTCTAAGCCTTCTGGAAAAGCGTGGCTTTTTTTGGAGCACACTGAAATCCGGAGGTTCCACAAGTCTGTGTGGAAATCTTACTGTGACGTTTAAGCTCCGTTGGCTTAAGCTCAGTGGAAACCGAAATATTTCTATTGTAAGTCTTGGGCCATGACCATCCCACCTGGGGATGGTATTACCTGCTTTTTGTCCAGTTCGCATCCCATACATTTCACTTAAAAATGTTAAGAATGAACTTTAGAAAGCCACCAGTGAAAATTGCACAGAGTTAAATGTAATGGGTATGCAAGGTACTCTTCATCATAGACCATAAGGAATGTTCCATTTATTTGAATTCTCTAAACTGAAATTAAGTAGTCCCAAATCACCCATCAGCCTGACTATAAATTCAGTCTTAGTCACAAGATTGACCTCTTTGAAGGGTGAAAGAGAGATCTCGAGGGTCTTATGTTGCCCAGAACACGCAGGGAGAGCTGGTCTTTGTTGATGTAGGCACTGATGATGTTGGTTTCTCAGGTCCCTGCAGTTCCTTGGAGACAGGAGGCAGTGAGCCAACCACATACCTTAATGCTCAGGGCGCACTGGGAACCCTAGTGCCGGAGACCCAGCCTCCTCAGAGAGACCTCGTAGCCATTGTCTCTTATTGGTGTACCACTTCCCCAAGCTGCTGGGTGGGAAAAGAACACGAGCTTGTGGCATCCACCCAGAAATCACAGTCCCCTTTCAGTCTTGGGGAAGTTCTCCCTCCTCATGTTAGCAAATTCTACTCTACGTCTCCAAGTTTTCTTTCCCTTTCAGAACTCTGGGCAAACGTAGCATGATCCCCTTAGTAAGTTTCAGAAACACAAACGAAGAAAATGGGCACATAACGCAGAAGGTGTCTGCTTCCAGGAAACGCCAGCTTTCAACGTTGTATCATGAATGTTGGTGAGCCCAGGGAAGTACAGTCTTGGGTATATTATTCTGTTTTCCCAATGAAACAAAGGATTTCCTATTGGTGTGGCAAGGTAAGTTGCTGTGAGATTGATGGTGCTCATTTCTTACTGCGACGTTCATGTTCTTTGTTGCTAACGTCAGAATGCCGGCTGCTTTAGCATTGTGCGTGGAGATATTTTTCCACGTAAGCCAGATTTATAATGTACGGAATTTATAGAGGTGAATTTCGTCATATGCAAACCCAGATTACCATTTATTCCAAAATAAACTGGTCTAACTTACTTTTCCCTTGCCATTAGTCTTCAGTTTGGGAAACTGTCCTGCATCGCTTTTCCCAGTATAATGACAGGCATGGACGATATTCCCAGAATAATCAATGTGAGGCTTGCCAGTGGTCACTCATATTCATTTTCTGGAAAATTTGAATCAAGCAGGAAAAAGACTCAGAGAATAGTCAACAGAGTCAAGTAAATGGTGGGGCGCCAGAATAAGTACAGTGGTACCTCGAGATACGAGTTTAATTCTTTCCGTAACCTTGAGGCGTGGGAAACTATGAGACGCTCGAGTCGCGGTAAACTGGTGGGTCGTGTGCAGCCGGCCCATCCCCGCGATGACTCCTATCTCAAATGTTGCTCGTATTTCAAAGCAAAAATAGCTTGCTCCATGGCTCATATCTCAAAAATCTCGTATGTTAGGGCACTCTTATCTCGAGGTACCACTATATTCATGTAAGCTTATTGCTACACTTCTTGAAATGTTTTTTTCCTAGAGCCTTGACTCAATATAGATTCCTATTCCATGAGATCTTTAGCATTTTACTTAAACTAGCTTGAGTAGATCCGATTCCTTAGAATGAAATGATCACTAAAACGTTCTGAGTGCCAGCTTCTTGGTCATAAGTGGGTTTATTGTCTTGTTTCTTCTAGGATTTCAAGTAAGATGTGTTCTCTTGGCCAATAGTCCAGGAGAAAAGAATATGGAGGGAATAGCACAAATGCAAATCAGACTTTACTCTTTGATTTTTTTAAAATTTAATAAATCTTTATTGTTCAGATTATTTCCTCTTTTTGCCCCCAATAGCTCCCCTCCACCCGGCTCCCACCTCACCTTTGCCCTTATCTACCCCCCCACACTGTCCTCATCCATAGGTGTATGATTTTTGTCCAGTTCTCTTCCTGCACCCCAACACCCTTTTCCCCCTGAGAATTGTCACTCCACTCCCTTTCTGTGCTCCTGATTCTATTATATTCACCAGTTTATTCTGTTCATCAGATTTTTAATTCACTTGATTTTTAGATTCACTTGTTGATAGATATGTATTTGTTCATAATTTTTATCTTTACCTTTTCCTTCTTCCTCTTCCTAAAGAGTACCTTTCAGCATTTCATATAATACTGGTTTGGTGATGATGAACTCCTTTAGCTTTTTCTTATCTGTGAAGCTCTTTTTCTGCCCTTCAACTCTGAATGATAGCTTTGCTGGGTAGAGTAATCTTGGTTGTAGGTTCTTGCTATTCATCACTTTGAATATTTCTTGCCACTCCCTTCTGGCTGCATAGTTTCGTTGAGAAATCAGCTGACAGTCGTATGTGTGCTTCCTTGTAGGTAATTAACTGTTTTTCTCTTGCTGCTTTTAATATTCTCTCTTTGTCTTTTGCTCCTGGAATTTTAATTATGATGTGTCTTGGTGTGGCCCCTTTGGATTCCTTTTGTTTGGGGTTCTGTGCACTTCCTGGACTTGTAAGTCTATTTCTTTCACCAGGTGGTGGAAGTTTTCAGTCATTATTTCTTCAAATAGGTTTTCAGTATCATACTCTCTCTCTTCTTCTGGCACCCCCATAATTCTGATGTTGGTACACTTGAAGTTGTCCCAGATGCTCCTTAAACTATCTTCAAATTTTTGGATTCTTTTTGCTTTTCCAGTTGAGTGATTTTTGCTTCTTTGTATTTCAAATCTTTGACTTGATTCTTGTGTTCCTCTAGTCTACTGTTAGGTCTCTTTATATTTTTTATTTCAGTCAGTTTATGTTTAATTTCTAGTTGGTCATTTTTCATATCCTCGAGAGTCTTGCTAAATTTATCGGCCTTTTCTAAGAAATTCTTGAAAAACCTTATAACTGTGGTTTTGAACTCTATATCCAGTCATTTGCTTTCCTCAATTTCTTTCATTTATGATCTCTTTGTCTCCGCATTTTCGCTGCTTCCTTGAGTTGGTAGAGTAGCTTTGTGTGCTAGGTGTCCTATATGGGCCAGAGACTCAGCCTCCCCAGTTAGCTGAGGTGGACACTCTTTTTTTATATATATTTTCTTGATTTTTCACAGAGAGGAAGGGGGAGGGATAGAAAGTTAGAAATATCGATGAGACATTGATCAGCCACCTCCTGCACAGCCCCTAGCTACCAACAGTTACTGATGGAAATAGACCCTGGTGTGCCTTTTGGCTCATTAGTAAGTTCCTCTGACCCAGTCATTTCCTGTTAGCTGGATTTAGTGAAAATGCACTCTGCTAGCCTAAACCGGTTTGGCTCAGTGGATAGAGCATCAGACTGCAGAGTGAAAGGTCCCAGGTTCGATTCCGGTCAAGGGCATGTACCTTGGTTGCGGGCACATCCCCAGTAGGGGTTGTTGTGCAGGAGGCAGCTGATCGATGTTTCTCTCTCATCAATGTTTCTAACTCTCTATCTCTCTCCCTTCCTCTCTGTAAAAAAATCAATAAAATATATTTTAAAAAATGCACTCTGCTATTGGGGAATTTAGCAGCCAACGTTCTAGAGGAAAAACCAAACACGTGTACCAGCTACAGCAAAAACACTATACCAGAGATTTTGAAAGATTTTGACCAGTGAGGATCCGGATGGCTTGGGTGCGAATGCTCTAAGTGCACTATCTTTCCCATGTGTGTTTAATGATGACTCCTTTCCCTCTGATCAATGACTACGCAGTTGTCTGTCGTTAGTTCAATAAACTGGATTGAAAGCAGCTGTTATGCTATGGATCCCCACCAGTGGTGGGGATGCCAAATTGGTTGTTAAATGAGGCTGGCAGATAGTTTTCCTTGGGCTGTGAATTTTTGTGTCTCGCGATTTTCCCTCTAGGTCAGGACTGGAGACAGCTACTCGAGGAGGGAGGAAAACTTCAGTCTGATGGGAGACTTCCCGTTGTACTGTGCTGTGAGTAGGCATGACAACAGATGCTTTATTCTGTGAACGTTCATCTTGTCATAGGGGCAAAGGTTCCTCTTTATGTGGAGAGTCGCGGACTGATTAGCTCCTCTGTGTGTCAAGAGTCATGGACTGATTAGCTTCTCTGAATGAGTTTGTTAGTCACGGAAATGACGGAAATTAGTGAGGAGGCTTGTTCCCCCTCCTCCCCACCATGCGGAATAACAGGAGAATTGTGGGAACCCCTTTCACATCCCGCGTGGTTCAGGGTTCCTGTTAAGGGTTCGGGTTCTGGAGGAGGCCGCACGCAAATAAAAAGAGAGACGAGAAAAGTATTAATTTGGGAATATTGCTCTGGCTTTGCTCTCCCTTTTATTGAGACTTTGGGACACACCCACAGCCTTTAGGCAGGAAATTTCAAGAACAAAAATACAAAAGACAAACAGAGGTGGAGGCCACTTCAGCTAACATTGTCTCAACTAAACAGTGAGTGGTTAGAGCAATTAAGGTTGTGGACCAGCCTTCTGGTCTCCTGTCCACATCTTTCTATTAGTGAGACCATGTTCGGTTTCCGGCAGAGAATATTTTATATGTGGCTATTCTCAATGTAGATGACCCACTTCATCAAACAATTTACCTGACCAGTGGAGGCAACATAATGACAGTTTAGTCTGCCTTGGCATGGACAGTAATAGCTTTTGAGCAGGGGTATGCTGCTTAATGTTTAACATCCAGGTCTCCAGAAAAGCATCTGATTTATCATGTTTACTTACTTCTGTAGTGTAAGTACCCACACTGTGGCCAATTTTAGGCCACCACTGTGATATCAATGAATGCAGAGTTGAAAACAAATGTGCACAATTAGTTTTTAGGAGCCAGTACCAACTGCTCAAGCCACCACTGCCTTCTAGGAATGCTTAGACCATATAAAAAAAAGGTTGGGCCAAAACCGGTTTGGCTCAGTGGATAGAGCGTTGGCCTGCAGACTGAAGGGTTCTGGGTTCGATTCCGGTCAAGGGCATGTAGCTTGGTTGGGACCACATCCCCAGTAGGGGACATGCAGGAGGCAGCTGGTTGATGTCTCTCTCTCATCGATGTTTCTAACTCTCTATCCCTCTCTCTTCCTCTCTGTAAAAATTCAATAAAATATGTTAAAAAATAAAAAGTAAAACAAGGTTGGCTCCTGTCAACTGCTTCAGAAGAATATCCACTGGAGAGGAAAGTTAAAGAATACATTTTGATGATGTCACTTTTACCTGTGCCTCACCTTCATGGCTTAACCACAACCTGAGGAGAAGCTGTCTAATTTTTTAAAACCATATTTATATTGATTTTTAGAGAGAGGAAGACCAAGGAAGAGAGATAGAAACATCAATGATGAGAGAGAATCATTGATTGGCTGCCTCCTGCACGCCCTCTACTGGGGATGGAGCCTGCAACTCGAACATGTGCTATGACAGGGAATTGGACCGTGACCTCCTGGTTCATGGGTCGATGTTCCACCCCTGAGCCACACAGGCCTGGCAGAAGCTGTGTAATTTGATGGGATTTATTTGGTCACTCCAGATAATTTGCATGTGACCTCTGACTACTGCCGTTTTATTTCTGTGGCAGGACTGAATTGTGGAAAGAATGTAGTTTTGGAGTGTGGGTGGAGCCCATGGGGAATGAAAGACAGAAACAAGATGTCAGCAAAGTCACCAAGCCTAGAGCAAACTGAACAGTCTGCTCTGAAAGGATTACATCACTTTAACTCTTGAAAATGTATCATATAACCTGGTGTCTGTAGTTACAATGCTGTATTGTACAGGGATGGGCAAAAGTAGGTTTACAGTTGTGAGTACGTGAAACAGTATATTACTATTTATTTATTATTTTTGTATTTAGTATTACTAACCTGCTTTTTGCCCACCCCTGTATATTTAAAAGTTGCTAAGAGGAGATTTTAAACGTTCTCATAATAAGAAAAAATTATCACTATGTGAGGTGATGTATGTTAACCAGAGTGTGGCGATAATTTCGCAATACACACATATATCAAGTCATTATGTTGTATACCTGAAACTAATGCAATGTTATATGCCAATTATATCTCAATACAACTAGGAAAAACAAATTACTTAATAGAAAAATGAACAGGATAAAAGAGGAGTTTTCTCTTATAATTGAAAAGAAACGAATATAATTTGCTCATTAACACTACTAATCACTTTTGAATTCGCTGATTCTTTATAATACAATTTAAAGAAGATATTTCCCAACTTGCCGAAACTGGTTTGGCTCAGTAGATAGAGTATTCGCCTGCAGACTCAAGGGTCCCAGGTTCGATTCCGGTCAAGGGCATATACCTTGGTTTCGGGCACATCCCCAGTAGGGGGTGTGCAGGAGGCAGCTGATCGATGTCTCTCTTTCATCGATGTTTCTAATTCTCTATCCCTCTCCCTTCCTCTTTGTAAAAAATCAATAAAATATATTTAAAAAATTAAAGAAGATATTTCCCAACTGTAAAATCACACACAGAAGTTCTGAAAATCCTGATTTTCCAGATTCCACCTCAGACCTGATGATTTAGAGTCCCAGTTGAGATGGAAGTGGAGAAGAAGGACAGACCCTCTCTTTTACAAAATTCCTCTGATGAGTCGGATGCCGTTGAAGATTCATAAATCACTGCTCCATACCAAAAAGGATGTTGTGATTGCTCAGCTAAGCAGTGCTCACCATGAAGCTGTGTTTCCTAGATTACCAGTCCATGTGGGAGTCCAGAGAGACTGAGGCATTTACAGATTAATGTTGCCAGTGAGAAGCCAATCCTCTGTGTCAGGGGCCCATAGTCAATATTCACTGGAGAGGAGAGTGAAAGAATATGTTTTGATGATGTCACTTGTCAAAGTTTTAGATCCCTAACCTCCACTGCTCATGTCCCTGTCTGACAAGCTGCCAGCCATTTTGTCCTCCCATCCCTTCAACAAAGTCCCTGAAACACAAACACATCGGAAAGTATTAAGAAAACTGAAAGTTGCCAAAACCGGTTTGGCTCAGTGGATAGAGCATCGGCCTGCAGACTGAAGGGTCCCAGGTTCGATTCCGGTCAAGGGCATTTACCTTGGTTGCGGGCACATCCCCAGTAGGAGGTGTGCAGGAGCCAGCTGTTTGATATTTCTCTCTCATCGATGTTTCTAACTCTCTATCCCTCTCCCTTCCTCTCTGTAAAAAATCAATAAAATATATTTTTTTAAAGAAAGAAAACAGAAAGAGATGCCCCATCTGGGTGACTGTGATTGCCTTCAGAGGCTGGAATAGCTGCAGGAAGAGAACCTCTTAGCCTCTTGCTGCCCTTCCTGGGCATCAGTTTTTGTCTTCGAGTCGATGTAGATTAGGTGCATCAATTCCTATGTAGCCAACTGTCAGTTAATATCTCTGTCCCATATGATAACTGACTTGCGTATAATCCACAGGTGAACGTACTCATCATTGTCTATCTTTCTGAGGTGCTGTGTATTGATTTTCAACCTCAGAGCTGTGGCCAAGCAGCCTTGAACTCCAAGTGATTTTTCTACTCTGCCTCTTTCTTCAATTCATTCATTCATTCATCAGATAATAAATGCAGAATGTTTGCTCTGGCCCAGAGATCCTGCAGAGGAAATAAAGACCAGAAACCGTGCCGTCCTGGACTCCCCTCTGTGGGAGGATGCTAAAAATTAATAAACAAGGTAATCAGTATGGTGATGTGGGCAACAAAATAAATACTATCCATAGTTTGTCAGATGGGACTGAGCGCCATAAAGACAAAAGGGGAGGGGGAATTGGGGTAGTGATTATGCACTAATAGCGGCACTTAAGTGGGATTTGATGACTGAAGAAGACTCCTAGGACTCTAAATGACAGTGCTTACCCATCTGAAGGTTATTACAGGAACAGGATATAATAAAGAACATGGAAATGAGGCTATGCATCATAGACAAAGGCTATCGCATACCAGGAGATCTGGAGAGGTTGGGATGTGACTCTACTGTCTTGAGTCTGTAATGACTATGGTAGAATGAACTCTTGCTTTCTGATCAGGACTCAGCTATGTATACCGAGGACCCCTGAGAAACGGGGAACTCAAAATGGAAGTCTGGGCTGGAGTTTATAATAAATACAGTGGTACCTCGAGATACGAGTGCCCTAACATACGAGGTTTTTGAGATACGAGCCGTCGAGCGAGCGATTTTTGCTTTGAAATAGGAGCAACAGTTGAGATAGGAGTCATCGCGCGGATCGGCCGGCTGCACACGACCCACCAGTTTACCAAGACTCGAGCGTCTCCTAGTTTCCCACGCCTCAAGGTTACGGAATGAATTAAACTCGTATCTCGAGGTACCACTGTATTTTGCTGGTATGTATGCATATCCCTGCTAGGTAATCAGCCTTAATGACAGAGTCCTCTGAGAGTCCCTTCCTGACCAAGTGCAGATCATTAGTGTCACTGTTATCAATAAGCAATGCTGAAAGCTAGTCAAACCCCCCAAACGCCTCAGACCCATGGTTACACTGCAGCAGTATTAATGAATAGGTTTCATGACTTGGTCCGGGGTCATTGCCACCAATGTATTCCTTTTTTTTTTAAATATATTTTTATTGATTTTTTTACAGAGAGGAAGGGAGAGGGATAGAAAGTCAGAAACATCAATGAGAGAGAGACATCGATCAGCCACCTCCTTGCACGCCCCACACTAGAGATGTGCCCGCAAGCAAGGGTCATGCCCCCGACCGGAATCGAACCCGGGACCTTTCAGTCCATAGGCCGATGCTCTATCCACTGAGCCAAACTGGTCTCGGCCAATGTATTTCTTATTTCCACACCTCAGGCTAGTTCTAGGCGTGCTGCGGTTGACTTTTAACCAGATTCTAAATATCAAGGGAGAGAGGACGTAAGGAAAAGGTAACATTGAAGCCAAAATCTCAAAATGAAGGCAGCCTTTTCCCTCTTTAAGGCAGGGAGACCAGCAAGTGCAAAGGCCCTGAGGCAGGATCATATTTGGGGGAAAGGAAGAGGTCTCTGGGGTCTAGGCTAAATGCATGGTGGGGAAACAGAGCACCATATTTTCCGGCATATAAGACGACTTTTTAACCCAGGAAAATCTTCTCAAAAGTCAGGGGTTGCCTCTTTTTTTTTGGTGTAGTGTTCCTTGTATGAATATATCATAACTTATTATCACATCTTATAGGGCGGGTATATCCCAAAGTCCATATTTTAACTGGAAAAGTTGGGGGTTGTCTTATATGCCCAGTCGTCTTATACACCGGAAAATACGGTACATGATCTCAAAGAGGTGAGCAGATGCTGAGTGGAAATCTGAATCACGTTCTCTTTGAAAAGTTCCTGGACTCTGCCTTGCTTTGCCTTTTGTGTTACAAGGGAATATGTCAGGCCATTAGAACAAGGATTATTAACCTGGGGATCTATGGGTAGAATTCAAGAGACCTAGCAAATTTCAGTTTCACGAAGTGTTTCTTTTCAGAAACCTCCATCTGAACTTGAGCATTTCTTTCAATTAGGAATGCAGGGAGCCGGGGAAGTATTAGCAGTCTTATAACACGGCCAGCCATAGATCTCACCGATGTTTTTATATCAGATCACAGTGGTTACACATATTCCGAAATATCTTTTATGCCCATCCCTTCTTTGAAACCACTGTAGTTATTAAACTGCTGCTAGATTGCACATGACCGTGATCTTCCTGTGTCCAGGTCAGATGATGAAGTTGAATATTTCCACAAGCAGATTTGAACACAGAAAGCTCTAGAAAATTCTGATATCCTCAGGAGAAGATGATGTTTGCCTTGCAAACCAAACGAGGGAATTTCAATTTCCTTTGCAATAATGTAGGTTTGCTGATTGGCTTTTCAGCATTGGTAACCATTAAAACAAACAAAAAATGATGTTGATTGAATTGTCAACATAAGGTGCCTCTAGCCTTTCAAAGACCATGCCACAATTCAGTGTTCTTTTTAAAAAATATATATATTTTATTGGCTTTTTACAGAGAGGAAGGGAGAGAGATAGAGAGCTAGAAACATCGATGAGAGAGAGACATCCATCAGCTACCTCCTGCACACTCCCTACTGGGGATGTGCCCGCAACCAGGATACATGCCCTTTGACCGGAATCGAACCCGGGACCTCTCAGTCCACAGGCTGACGCTCTATCCACTGAGCCAAACCGGTTTTGGCCAGTGTTCTTTTTGAAGCAACAACAGCTTTCAAACAAAATGGCTTTTAAAAAATCCTGTAACTTGCCTGGATGTGTCATATTATTTTATTGGTTATTTGGAACGATTACAGAAAAAAGCACTTAAATGATTGTGCCATTAATTTATTCATGTAATTTATTTTTTAGGAGTCATTGAGGTAGACTTTCTGTACAATTCAAAGAACTTTACAAACTGCAAAAAAAATAAATAAATAAAGAGTTCAGCAAGAACATTTCCCATTAGCTGTTCCAAACAGATAGATATGCAAGGTCTCTGAAATAACAGCTGGTATCTTGAGAAATTGAATTTTCCAGTGCCAGGTGAGGTTGATGAGGTATTAGCTCCTGAAAGGAATCTATCATAGAAGATTTGACAAGCTTGAATTAATACCTAATGTTCTCAAAAGGGGTGGGAAATGATTGCCGAGCAATCGGGGAGCGCTCCCAAAGAGACCGCAGACAACGGGCAAGCAGATAAATATGAAAATGCACCCCATTAGCAGGTCACAAATGGACCCGGCATCAGTTTACTGCTGAGGGCGAAGTGAAAGCTGAAGGCAATGTGTGAACACAGCAGGAAGCTGGCGCCTCTGCTGATGTTTCTCTCAGGTAACCAGAGGGTTGTTTATACAGCTTGGCTATTCCGAGCTACGTTTGTCTGAAGGCTCTGTTTAAATAATGAAAAAGGGCCTGCTCCACCGTGCCCTCTGCTGAGAAATAGGTGCCTCTGGCTTCTTTTTTCAGTTATTGATCTGGGCGCTACCCACATCAGACGAGCGTCTAAATTCCGTGATGACAGCCAACATTTAATCCATCAGCCCTCTCTCCGCCCCGCACAAGGCAGTGGAATCTTCAGGAGTCCTCTTGGGCTCACTCATTTCGTGGGCCTGCAAGTATCCTCAACTGGGGTGATATAGGGTCCCTCTTCCAGGGCACATCTGGCAACATCTGGAGATATGTTGGGTTGTTACAATTAGATGGTACTGGCATCTAGTGGAGAGAGACTACAGATGCTGTTAAACATCCTCTAAGGATCAGGACACCCCCACAACAAAGAACCCTGGCTCGGAATGTGAGTAGTGTCAAGGGTGAAAGACTCTGGTGTGGAGGATGGTGCACACCACTGCCTTTTAGGGTAAGGACTGCAGAGAGAAGGGTCTCGAAGGAGGAACAGAATGGCCTGGTAAAAAAGAGAAGCAAAGGTACTGTATTTTCCGGCGTAGAAGACGACTTTTTAAGCCAGGAAAATCTTCTCCAAAGTCGGGGATCATCTTATATGCTGGGTGTCATCTTAGAGGGCGGTTATATCCCCAACTCTGTATTTTAACTAGAAAAGTTGGGGGTTGCCTTATACGCCGGGAAATACGGTATATATCATTTCATTTGTTCTGACATATTTTCTCAACATGATTTCTACTGTTGACTTCAGGGTGTTTCATGGCAATGACTCATTTCCGTCCCGCTTTCATCTTTCCTGTGGCTAAAAAGGGGCGGCCATGTTTGGGAAGGTTAAAGCAAGGCTCTGGCACCATCCAGAAAAGCACCCACACTTGGGGTTCATTTGTTCAATTAATCTTCTACTAAATCTTGATAACTCATAATATTGATCTATTATATGTCAATCATAATACAGTGGTACCTCGAGATACGAGTGCCCTAACATACGAGATTTTTGAGATACGAGCCATCGAGCGAGTGATTTTTGCTTTGAAATACGAGCAACATTTGAGATACGAGTAATCGCGCGGATCGGCCGGCTGCACACGACCCACCAGTTTACCACGACTCGAGTGTCTCATAGTTTCCCATGCCTCAAGGTTACGGAACGAATTAAACTCGTATCTCGAGGTACTACACTATGTATATGTCATCCTCCTTCCAATTAATATTATTTTTAGCTCTGATCCAAATAAAGAACTCGAATGCAGTCATAACTCACACGGTAGGGCTACTAGGTGCTAAAAGGACTTTCAAACAGTATTCTAGTGCTGACTTAAGTCAGGGTTAGAGGGGCTCTGACTTGCCCCATAGCAAGGAAAGGACATGATGGGACAATGCCAGTGGATAGGAGGGAAGTGAGGAAGTGCATTCTCGCAGAGTTTGGAGACAGGAACAGGACTCAGGCCGGACCTGTGCCAGCTTCAGAAGGAGGGCAGCCTTTGAGTGGCTGCTCTTAATTGCCTCTTGTTCCTCTCCCCACCAGAGAATCCATGACTCATTCATACCACCCTCTTGTGGTCTACTGGCTGCCACTCTTCCTACTCTGATGTCTGCGATTAAAAGCCTAAGCTATCCTCTAGAAAAGTATTTTAAGATGATGAAAAGCAAAACAGGCCTCAAAATGCAACAGAATAGCTTCTAGTCATGCTTATGTAGGTTGGAAAAACAAATACTGGGGTGAAATGGTGAATTCAGAGACTCCCTAGGACACTGGTTCTCAACCTTCCTAAGGCCGTGACCCTTGCATACAGTTCCTCATGTGGTGGTGACCCCCAACCATGAAATGTTGCTACTGTGATGCATCATGATGTAAATATCTGCATTTTCCGATGGTCTTAGGCAACCCCTGTGAAAGGGTCGTTCGACCCCCAAAGGGGTCGCGACCCCCAGGCTGAGAACCGCTGCCCTAGGGTGTCTGTTATCCCTATTCTCTCAAACAGCACGGCTTATTCTCGCACACCACATTCCTTAGGATCCTCAAAGCCTTAGCGGTAAATGCCACCTGTGTACCAACAGCACCCAAACACAAGAGCTGAGAAGTGACCGTTCGATTTGCCCATTGCGAATATACCAGTCAGACTGTAACTCAGCTCTATTGAGTTTGAAATGTGACCACGGTGAGCTGAAAAATGGCAGCAGGTTGGAGTCGAATGGTAGGTGAGGAAGGGGATTTGGAGATGGCTGCTTGTTGTTCTTCTCTGTCCCCCTCTCCCCACTCACTCAGACATGCCTGCCAGTGGCCACATGCTTCTGCTTATATCTTCTCGTTACCTGTACGAGTGACCTGTTGGCTCTAGAGCAGTGGTTCTCAACCTTTCTACTGCTGCGACCATTTCATGCAGCTCCTCGTGTTGTGGTGAATCGTCATGTAAATATCTGTGTTTTCTGATGGTCTTAGGCGACCCTGCTAGCGGTTCTCCACCTGTGGGTCACGGCTGTAGAGCCTAAGACCATCAGAAAACAGGTCACGACCCACAGGTTGAGAACCGCTGCTCTAGAGTTTGGGGACTTGAGAGTTTTACTGGGCACATTCACATATGATGCCGAATGCCCTCTGTGGGTACTGAGTAGTATCTCAGCCCTACTGAGCTCTGCCCTGTGCTATAGGGCTTGAAGGACTTCCAGCCCTAACCGGTTTGGCTCAGTGGATAGAGCATCGGCCTGCAGACCAAAAGGTCCCAGGTTTGATTCCGGTCAAGGAAGGGCATGTATCTTGGTTGCGGGCGCAGCCCCAGTGGGGGGTGTGTGCAGGAGGCAGCTGATCGATGTTTCTCTCTCATTAATGTTTCTAACTCTCTCTTCCTCTCCTTTCCTCTCTGTAAAAAAAAATCAGTAAAACATATTTTAAAAAAATAAAATAAAAATAAAAACAACTTTCAGAGTTCTAACCATCAGGGTTCCAGTTTCATTCTGTTAATGAGGGCAAACTTTGGAAAACCGTTACCTTCCAGCGGTGGCTGGAGGAGAGTGATAGGAGTGGCAGGTGCACCCTGGATAATTGGTCACTTTAGCACTACAGGCATCCGAGGTCGCTGGCTGCAGTTCCCGTGACTGCTGTTCTCTGATCGCTTTTCCTGACGTTCATTCCTCAACCTTCCAGGAGTTCTGTAGGCCTGTAATCCCCACATGGCCCATCCCTTCATGTGTAAAATGCCTAGAGTGGTTTATGTTTTTGTGGCCAAATCCTGACTGACACACACACGTTATCTAATTACTGAGAGAAAATGTCTAAGAATTTGATTTGCCAATGTTGACGGTTCATAGGTGGGGGGAAGAAAACAAGATCCTGCTCAGTTAAGAAAGCAAAAGTATTTGGAGAGATGCTAGAACAAGAAAGCATGTGCAGTACAATTCGAAGTCAAGGTGAAATCATTTCAAGAAAAAGGGGATGTTTGATGATGAATATTCAGAATTCTCTTGTCTCCCACGAAATGCCAGCCTGTATAAAACTGATGGATATAATGAAACAGTACAAGTCTTAAAGAAATTGAAACTATGAGTCTCTGCAACTGAAAGAAGGAAAGATGAGCCAACTGCGGAAACCTCATTACCATGCACACCTTGGCCACGTTTTCTGACTTCTCACGGGTGTTGATGCAGTGATAGTGGGAATTGTGTATACCGTGCGGGGCTGTGAGGTGGAAAGTACAATTTACCACACAATTTAAATATTCTGGGTGATACTGCAGTTCATAAATCTGTCATCTAAGTCTTCCTTGACAGATCAGGAAAGTGGAATTTTAAAAAATAGTTTTTTGGGGGTTTCCAAATCTTGTTGTAGATCCTTGGCATGCTGGAGAAGAGGATGAAGGCTTCTTTTCCCCTAAATAGTGCCCTAGTCATCTGGGTCCAAATGCCAAGTCATATAAAGAATGAACACAAGTTAAATAGTTTCCGAGGTAGCCAATTCACACGGATATAGAAGCTGTCAGCAAGCTTGAGACCCACAAAAGCTGATAACGGAGTTCCAGTCTGTGTCTGAAAGCTTGAGAGCCAAGAGCACTGATGCTATAGTTCCATCTAAAGACTTCAGGCTTGAGACCCAGAAAGAGCCAATGTTTTAGTTCAAGTCTAAAGGCAAGGAGGAAAAACCATGTTCCAGCTCAAAGGTAGTGAGACAGAAGTTCCATCTTAGTTGCAAGACAATCAGTATTTTTGTTCTGTTCAGATCTTCAACTGATAGGGTGAGGCCCATGTACATTAGGGAAGGCAATTGCTTTACTCAATCTAGCCACTCAAATTGTAATCTCATCAAGAAACAATTTCACAGACGCTTCCAAAAGAATGTTTCATCAAATACTTGGGCATCCTCCCTGTGTACACTTAAGTTGATACCTAAAAGTAAAAGTTGTGAAAGGGAACACGTGATCTCTGGCTAAGAACACCCAGAACATCTATGATAATAAAAGCCTAATATGCTAATTAGACTGGACGTCCTTTCGGATGTTCTTCCTGACGACCTTCCAGATGAAGCTGAGGCTGCAGCTTCAGGATCGAGGTAGCTGGGGAGGCTGCGAGGGAGGGATTGAGGCAGCCGCCGAAGCTGTGAAGGCCTCTTGCATGAATTTTGTGCACCCGGCCTCTAGTATGTATGTATATCATCATTTGATGAGCATTAACAAGGCCAAACTCAGGAAGAGCCCCTGTTTTAGTTGCTAGAGAGACAAAGACAGGGACCCTTCATGTAAGGTTCCTCCAGTCCAGTAAAAGAAGCAGACAAGATTAGGAAAACTGCATTGCAATGTGTTAGAGGCACGCGTGTGTCTGGATGCGGAGGGAGCTGGATATAGGCTCTTCGAAGAGATGACACGTTTAGCTATAAAAATATGATAAACAGTTATGTGAAATGCTAGAGGTAAGAAAGAGAACAGCACATTCAGGAAATTGGAGGTAGTTACCATACGCGTGAAATAAAATGATACATCTAAGCACCAATGAAATAATGGCCCTGAGCACCAATATTTGGTAGTTAGTAAACGTTAGCCTTTGTCCGTCTTCCCCCTTTCTGTTGTGGTTTCTGTATATTCCTTGGGGAAACCAGCAGGTTTTTAAATGTCAGACACCATTTGGGTAACAGAGAAGCACTGCCATGTAATTCACTGCACTTAAAGAAATCACTGCTGTCTTGTAGAAACTGCACCTTAACAGATGTTTGCAAGTGAATTTATTCATCATATCAAGCATAGCTTTGCAGTGTGGGATGCTTTTCAAAAGCCCCTTTTGGTTGAACAGATTGTGTTGCTGCTGAGGGAATTCACAGGAATGAGGCAATCACTGTAATTCAAACAATTTCTCCTCATTTAAGAGCACCAACTGTTTAGATTAGCACTGACATGATGCATTTATGAAGGATCTTAGCACAGTTGTGTGAAATTCGGGGCTGTCAAATGGTCATCAGAACCGAGGAGGCTCTAATTGCAAACAAGATGCCCCTGATCTCTTTATTAAACCTTTGAACAGCCACGATGTTTGGGTTCAGTTGGCTAGCTTGTGTGTAATACTACAATATGAGGGAAGTATGGCCTAATTTACTTTTTTACTCATTGATCAGCATAGCAGGAAAATGAGGTGGCGGGAAAAAATTAGAGGGAGAGGCATTAGGAGAGGATGGCATTAAACCCTGAGAAATGATGAGGTGCTGGACTGAGCCTGTAACACTGGGGTGGAGAGGAGGGGATAGATGTGAAAAGTGAAATGTTTTCCCCAGCTTTATTGAGATACTAGAGGCCCTGTGCATGAATTTGTGCACAGGTGGGGTCCGGCTGGCCCAGCCCCAATCGCTGGATCGGGGCTGGGCTTGTTGTGAGGAAGAGATGGTGGGAGGTTGGCAGGTGGGCCTGCCTTGATCAGGGCCCAATCAGGGCTGGGCTGGACGGGGGAAGGAGCCACAGGCAATTAGCCAGTGGGCCCAGCCCCTGATTGGGGTGGGAGGGCCAATTGGGGACAGGCCAACCATGAAGAGGGGCTGTGGGCAGTGTGCCAGCTGCCCCTGCCCCTGAATGGAGCCAGGGGAGGGGCTGTGGGGGGTTGGCCAGCCAGCTCCACCCCAGATTGGTGTGTGGAGGCCGATTAGGGGTGGAGCTGGCTGGAGGGAGGGGCTGCAGACCAATTGGGGTGGTGGGGGATGATTGAGGGTGGGGCCAGCTGTGGGGAGGGGCTGTGGGTGGTTGGCCGGCTGCCTTGCTCTTGATTGAGGTGGGAGAGGCCGATCAGGGTTGGGTCTGGCTGGGGGGAGGAGCTGTAAGCTGGCACCACACCCAGATCGGGCCGGTTCATTGGCCACAGTGGGCATCATAGTGATCAGTCATTCCTGTCATTACGGCATCCAATTGCTGGCTTTTTATATCCTATATAATAAAGAGGTGATATGCAAATTGACCCTCATATCCCCACAAGATGACCGCCCCCACGTGGTTAAACATGGCTGCCACAATATGGCTGGCAGGCAAGGGTAGCTGTGGGTTATCAGGCCAGCAAGGGAGGGCAGTTGGGGGTGACTGGGCTTGCAGTGGAAGGAAGGCAGTTGGGAGGGACCAGGCCTGCAGGAGAGGGCAGTTAGGGGCGACTGTGCCAGCAGGAGAAGGCAGTTGTGGGGGGGCAAGGCCTGCAGGGGAGGGTAGTTGGGGGCAACTAGGCCTGCAGGGGAGGGCAATTGGTGGGACCAGGCCAGCAGGGCAGTTAGGGGAAACCAGGCTGGCAGGTGTGGGCAGTTAGGGGTGACCAAGTCTGTAGAGGAGGGAAGTTTGGGGTAACCAGGCCAGCAGGGGAGCAGTTAGGTATTGATCAGGCTGGCAGAGCAGTGATTAGGGGGTGATGAGGCTAGCAGGCAGGTGAACGGTTGGGAGCCAGCAGTCCTGTATTGTGAGAGGGATGTTTGTCTGCCGGTTTAGGTCCGATCCTGGCAGTTGGGCATCCCTCAAGGGGTTCCAGATTGGAGAGAGTGCAGGCTAGGCTGAGGGACACCCTCCCCCCAGTGCACGAATCTCATGCACTGGGCCTCTAGTATATAAATAATTGTTATATAATATTTCATAAGTTTAAGATGTACAATGTGATTATTGGAAGCACATACATATTGCAAAAAATAATTACCACAACAGGGTTAATTAAAATCTCCATCACCTCACATAAGTACCATTTTCATGGGTGTAATGAGACCATTTAAGATCCACTCTCTTAGCAACTTCAAGTATTGAATACAATATTGTTAGCTATAGTCACTGTATGTATATTAGATCCACAGAATTTATTCATCTTACAACTGGAAGGTTGTACTCTTTGACCAGCATTTCCCCATGCTCCCCACCCCCAAGTCTCTGGCAATTACCAACCCAATTCTCTGTTTCTATGAATTTGGTTTATTTATTTTTAATATATATTTATTGATTTCAGAGAGAATGGGAGATGGAGAGAGAGATAAAAAAACATCAACAGTGAGAGAATCATTGATTAGCTGCCCCCTACATATCATTTACTGGGCATGTGCCTTGACTGGTCATTGAATCGTGATCTCCTGGTTCATAGGTAAACACTCAGCCATCAACCAACATTGGCTGGGCTGAATTTGGCTTCTTCAGGTTGCACATATAAGTGAGATCATATGGATTTGTCTTTCTCTGTCTGACATATTTAATTTAGAATTATGTCCTCCAGTTTTATCCAAGCTGCCCCAAATGGAAGTATTTACTTCTTTCTCATGGCTGAATAATATTCCATTATACAGTATTTACATACTGACATCTTTCATTGCCAGACACTTATGTTGTATCCATGTCTTGGCTATTGTGAATAATGCTGCAACGAATATGGGCATGTAGATATCTCTTTGAGATCCTGATTTTCTTTTCTTTGGATATATATCCCAAAGTGGGGTTGCTGGACCATATGGTACTTCTATTTTTAATATTTTGAGGACCATTCATACTGTTTTACACAGGGGCTAACCCAATGTATGTTCCCACCAAAAGTGCATGAGAGTTTCCTTCTCTCCACATCTTAGCCAACACTTGTTTGAGCATCAACTTTTTGACAATAGCCATTCCAACAGGTGTAAGGTGATATCTCGTGGCGGTTTTGATTTGCATTTCCCTGATGATTAGTGATGTTGAGCATCTTTGCATGTATCAGTTGACTGGTATGTCTTCTTTAGAAAAATATTCACTCAGTTCTTCTGCCCATTTTTTTTCTCAATTACAGTTTACATTCAGTATTATTTTATATTGGTTTCAGGTGCACAGCATAGTGGTTAGACAATTATAGACTTTACAAAGTGTTCCCCCCAATATTTCCAGTACCCGCATGGTTATTACAATATATTGACTATTGCCACAAGATGGCTGGCAGGGGAGGGTAGCTGTGGGTGATCAGGCCAGCAGGCAAGGGCAGTTGGGGATGACTGGGCCTGAAGTGGAAGGAGGGCAGTTGGGAGGGACCTCCTGCAGGGGAGGGCAGTTAGGGGTGACCAGGCCAGCTGTACTTAACATCCCCATGAGTATAACTACCAATTTGTTATTTTTTGTTGTTGTTCATCCTCACCCGATAATATTTTTTCCATTGATTTTTAGAAAGAGTGGAAGGGAGGGGGAGATACCAAGAGAGAGAGAAACATTGATGCAAGAGAGACATATTGATTGGTTGCCTCCCAGATGTGCCCTGACTGGGGATGGGTATCGAACCTGTAACCCAGCTATGTGCCCTTGACCAGCATCAAACCCAAGACCCTTTAGTCCTCAGGACAATGCTCTAACCACTGAGCAAAACCCTGCCAGGGCCAATTTGTACTTCTTAATCCCTTTAACTGTTTCATCCAGTTCTCCATCAAATTATCTTTATTTGTAATAGGAATAAGCAATTCGCAAACATTTTAGTCTTGGGAGTCTTTGGAATCATTGATGACGCCAAAAAGCTTGTTTTAATGCATTTCTCTTGGCATGTGGTGCTAGTGACAGAAGTTCGCCAAGCCAAATGGGCCAGAGCCATGTTCCCAGGGGCACGGAGTTGTTCAGGACATGGTCAGTGAGTCAACCGCCTGGATATGGGTCTGTCCTCTCAATACGATTCTCCTCTTCCTTGGACCGCACTGGGGCCTGACAGTCTCCTATCGGGATCCCATGGCTCCAATGAAGGCACTTCATCCCTGGATCGATTCCAAACTGTTTTTGGGGACTCTGATAAGGAACATCTGATTTGGCCACCTGGCTGATGTTACTGAGTCTGAAAGGGGAAATAGGCCAGTGGGAGCTGAGCACTGGGTGAGAAGGAGATGGAAGAGCCTAGGATGGCACCCACATTACTGACTCGGGTTACTGTCTAGATCAGCGGTTCTCAACCTGTGGGTCGCGACCCCTTTGGGGGTCGAACGACCCTTTCACAGGGGTCGCCTAAGACCCTCGGAAAATGCAGATATTGACATCACGATGCATCACAGTAGCAAAATGTCATGGTTGGAGGTCACCACCACATGAGGAACTGGATGCAAGGGTCACGGCCTGAGGAAGGTGGAGAACCGCTGGTCTAGATGCTGAATGAGAATGTGCTGAGGAGGAAAGGAGCTGCTTTTACGGGGGCGGGATGAGAAGGAATGGTTAGTACGCTTTTGGCCACGTGAACTAGAAAGTGCCTGAGACGTAGCACTCGGGTAGACATCTGATGCTGGACCTCAAGGAGGTCTGGCAGAGGTGACAGAAGCCATGAGTTTGATGTGACTTCCTAAAGAGGAATTGTGTGGGCTGAGGAGAGAACAACGCACTGAAGGATCTTTTGCTGATTTCTACTCATGTCCCTGGCTTTGGGGGGCTCACTTCTTAGTTTGTGCCTCTCTCTCCCTTCCCTTCCCCTTCCCCTCCCCCTTCCCTTCCCCCTCTCCCTTTCCCTTTCCCTCTCCTTCACTCTCCCTCTCCCTCTGCCTATTCCTTCCTTCCTTCCTTCCTCCCTCCCTCCCCCCCTCCCTCCCTCCCTCCCTCCCTCCCTCCCTGGCAGAGGTGACAGAAGTCATGAGTTTGATGAGACTTCCCAAAGAGGAATTGTGCGGGCTGAGGAGAGAACACACTGAAGGATCTTTTGCTGATTTTTACTCATGTCCCCGACTTTGGAGGGCTCATTTGACAGTCTGTCTGATGCTTTCCTGCCTCTGTCCATACCTTTTTGTTCCTCAGTGTATAATGTTCTTTATTATCTTTTTGCGTCCAGGGCAAATATAAAGAGACTCATCCCAGAGGGCCTGGTTCGCATTGTCCTCAAACAACAGTGCCCTGGTGCCTTTCTCCCTGTTAACAACTGCCCATCTCAGGACGAAGACTCACCTGAAGCGGGTTCTCTTTTTTAGAATCACTGAGTCCTGAGGTTTCACTTCTCTGCGAATCCTCTTACAGCCCCAGAATGAAGGGGGCTCGGATAATGAATTTTGACCCTTTTGGGTTGCTATATCTATTTATTTTATCATCGCCTTCAAGGTTCCGGGCTTGGGGTTGGCTATGGGGTCGCTATCAGTATAACAACATGCCTTTAACTGAATACTTCTGGTCACCAGGCCTCAGAGGAATGCTCCTGTCCGTCCAGAATGTTCTGTCCTAGCCTTAGCCAGTTTGGCTCAGTGGATAGAGTGTCAGCCCTAGAACTGAAGGGTCCCAGGTTCCATTCTGGTCAGGGGCACACACCTGGGTTGCAGGCTTGATCCTTGGCCCTGGCTGGGGTGCATTCAGGAGGTAATGAGTCTCCTATTTATGTCTCTCTCTCTGCCTCTCTCCTTCCCTTCCACTCTCTCTAAAACATCAATAGAAAAATATCCTTGGCCGAAACCGGTTTGGCTCAGTGGATAGAGCATCGGCCTGGGGACTGAAAGGTCCCAGGTTCGATTCCGGTCAAAGGCATGTACCTTGGTTTTGGGCACATCCCCAGTATGGGACATGCAGGAGGCTGATCGATGTCTCTCTCTCATTGATGTTTCTGGCTTTCTATCCCTTTCCCTTCCTCTCTGTGAAAAATCAATAAAATATATTTTTTAAAAAAAGAAAAAAATATCCTCGGATGAGGGTTAACAACAACAAAATAATATTCTGTCTTAGCTTCCGAATTCACTGTCAGGCTTGCAGCTGGTAAAATGTTTAAAGCCGTTAGGAGTTCACCTGAGATTTCTGGTCCTGAGCTTTACAACGAGGAAGGAACTTACCTTTGGGGGACCACGTGATCCCATAAGCCAGCAGGGAGCTGGAGTGGAGAAGGAATGGAGGGGGTAGATTGATTCATGTCTGTTCTTTCACAAAGATCACGCCGGCACCAGCAATTGTAGCCCATTGAATGAAGTTACCAAGTCTCAAGACTGGTAGCTTCTCCCAGATTGCAGGTTTATGGCTAATATCACCCGGTGGTGAAAACACATTTTGCTTTGAATGAGCTGGATGAAGGGGAGACCATCACTTTTCTTTGCAATCCTCTGCTCTCGGGCTAGACTACCTCTCAGCATTCCTTGAGGTTCGATGTGAGTGTGTGATGGAGCGTGACCAGTGGAATACAGACAGAGGCGGGAAGGGCCACGTTCAGGCCTGACTCATGCCAACCTCCAGCGCGGTCCCTCATATCCAGTGGTTCTCAACCTTCCTAAGGCCGCGACCCTTTAATACAGTTCCTCCTGTGGTGGTGACCCCCAGCCATACTTCATAACTGTAATTTTATTATTGTTATGAATTATAATGGAAATACCTGTGTTTTCCAATAGTCTTAGGCGACCCCTGTGAAAGTGCTGTTCAACCCCCAAAGGGGTCTTGACCCACAGGTTGAGAACCGCTGTTCATATCCCTCTTCTGGCAGGTTTGAAGGAGGGAACCCGTGGGGTATACAGTGGTACCTCGAGATACGAGTGCCCTAACATACGAGATTTTTGAGATATGAGCCGTCGAGCTAGCGATTTTTGCTTTGAAATACGAGCAACATTTGAGATAGGAGTCATCGTCCGGATCGGCCAGTTGCACACGACCCACCAGTTTACCGCGACTGGAGCATCTCATAGTTTCCCACACTTCAATGTTACGGAACGAATTAAACTTGTATCTCGAGGTACCACTGTAATACCTAGAAGGCTTACCCCAAGCTCAATCCCTGAGCCCCCCACATTCAACAGAGCTGGGAAGAGGCCCGAGATAGGCATTTTAATCCCTAGCCTACATAATTCTGGCGCAGGTAGAGCAGGAAGGCAGTTGTGAGGAATGGGGAGAACATGGCCTCTTAGAGCGCTGAAGAGATGTTTGTCAAATGAATAATTAACCGAACAAGGAGCAGGAGGTGGGGAAAAATGAGATGTCAAATGAGGAGATGTAAACAGAGAAGCGAACAGCTGGGGCGATCCGAGCCCCACAGCCCGTTTGGAGTGGGGACATTGGGTCACAGGTGGCTGTGGTTGATGAGGGTGGAGAAGGCATATGGAGTGCGCTCCTGAGCTTGCCAGCCCTAATTTCCCAGGGGAAGCCCTTTGTTTGGGGGCGCCTGCTTTCCATCAGGCCTGTGTGTACATCGTGCTCCAGTGTCCTCTAAGAAGCCGCTCCTCTGCGAGAGGCACCTTCCTGGCTAAGGGCAGTGCCACTTTTGGAGATCCTGGAGGCGGCAGGAAGCAGGGATCGCTGTACAGATAGACGGCCATCAGCTGCACATGCCAGCATTGGCTCATTTGCAGCACAGATTTAATGTAAGCCGAAGAGATGACATTTTCTCTGGTTCTGTAGCCAGATCTTGCTTTCATGACGCCTAAGTAATATGGGTCCTCGTTTGCTTTGCTGAAATAAATACCATGTTGTCATGAAAGAGGCTGGAGAAAGATCTACCAGGGCCCATAGGGTGCTAATGGCCAGCCAGGGTCAGCCAGAGAGCGAAGGGCTGAGCTGACATCAGGAGCTAAGAGGTCAGGATGAAATGCACCTCGAGCAATGTGAGCAGAAGCCAGGCTGAGGCTGGATGTAAAGATATACAGTGGTACCTCGAGATACGAGTTTAATTCGTTCCGTAACCTTGAGGCGTGGGAAACTATGAGACGCTCGAGTCTCGGTAAACTGGTGGGTCGTGTGCAGCCAGCTATCCATGCGATGACTCCTATCTCAGATGTTGCTCGTATTTCAAAGCAAAAATCGCTGGCTCGACGGCTCATATCTCAGAACTCTCGTATGTTAGGGCACTCGTATCTCGAGGTACCACTGTAAATGGCAGGTGTGTGATTAAGAGAACTGGACAGGCCTGAGACCGGTTTGGCTCAGTGGATAGAGCGTCGGCCTGCGGACTGAAAGGTCCCAGGTTCGATTCCGGTCAAGGGCATGTACCTTTGTACCTTGGTTGCGGGCACATCTCCAGTGTGGGGCGTGCAGGAGGCAGCTGATCGATGTCTCTCTCTCATCGATGTTTCTAGCTCTCTGTCCCTCTCCCTTCCTCTCTGTAAAAAATCAATAAAATATATATATTTTTTAAAAAAGACAGAACTGGACAGGGCATACCAGGTGGATTAAGAACTCGAGCAGCCTGCTTAACTACTGCTGTGGGCGCACAGGCGTTGCGCTACACACACTTGCCCAATAACCCTATCTTAAAGGGCTCATGTGTCCTCAGCTGGCATCCTAATCAGTTCCCTTCAGAATAAATGCAATGCTCTTATGTTCTAAGGTCGCCAGTTGGTTGTTGATACTATACCTGCAAGGATTTGAAGTGTGCTGGTGTGTTGGATCAACGTTCCTCCAGGAAAATCTATTAGAATTCATGTTCAATTCTTGAATATATTATAGATATATTATATTCTATAACATATCCATGATGGATATACAGTGGTACCTCGAGATACGATTTTAATTCGTTCCGTAACCTTGAGGCGTGGGAAACTATGAGATGCTCGAGTCGCGGTAAACGGGTGGGTCGTGTGCAGCCGGCCGATCCGCGCGATGACTCCTATCTCAACTGTTGCTCGTATTTCAAAGCAAAATCGCTCGCTCCATGGCTCGTATCTCAAAACCTCGTATGTTAGGGCACTCGTATCTCGAGGTACCACTGTATTATATCACATGAATCCACTCTAACGAGAGCAGTACTTAGTGTGTGGCTCATATTACGCAAAGTACTTTGCATACGTTGCCTTATTTAACTCTAGCAACAGTCTGGTGAGACCAAGACCTTGACCCTGTCAGGGTAGGGTCAGGAAAGCAAGTCTTAGGAAAGCAGGAAAACACTCCAAGGCCTCAAACCCAGTAAGCAGGAGAGCTAGCATTTGAAGCCAAGTTTGAAGGTACTATTTTTAAAGCACGTTATGGAAGTCAAATTAGCCACACACAGGAAGAAGAGTAGTGTGTGCTTTCACTGTATATGAAACTCAAGAAAAACAAAAAAAGCCCAGCCCCTGGACACAGAGGGTAGAAGGTGGTTACCAGGGGCCTGGGCTGGATGGGTGGGGGACGAGGAAGATGCCAGTTGAAGAGTGCAAGGCTTTAGCTACAAGATGAATAGGTTTAGAGATTAATGTGCAGCACAGGGACCATAGTTAATGATACTGTATCGTGTACTTGCAGTTTGCTGAGAGATTAAAACGTAGGTGTTTCACCACACACACACACACACATACACACACACACACACGGACACACACAGTAGCTATGTTAGGTCATGGCTGTGCTAATGAACCGCATTGCAGTGATCACTTCACAATGTCTACATATGTCAAATCATTACCTTAAATCAGTGGTCGGCAAACTGTGGCTCACGAGCCACAGGCGGCTGGCGAGCCGCGGTTTGCCGCTCTGTTGATTAATGACTTTGCCGACCACTGACCCAGACTCTGGATTCCAATAATGACCGGCTTTTGTTGTTCCTTGTGATGAAGCCCCTGTCCCAGTGGTGGGCAAACTCATTAGTCAACAGAGTGTCAAACAGGCTCACGAGCCGCAGTTTGCCGACCACTGCCTTAAATTATATCAGATTATTAAATTATACCTCAATAAAGCTGAAGACTATCAGTTGTTTAAAACGTGGTTTTAAATTTATTGATTTTAGAAAAAGGAGATGGAGATAGAGAGAGAGAGAGAGAGAGAGAGAGAGAGGTTTATTGTTCCACTTGGTTGATTTCTTATGTGCCCTGTGCCCTGACCAGGGATCATACCTGCAACCCTGGCATCTCAGGACGCCATTCTAACCAGCCCCGCTACTGGCCAGGGCCTCTTTGAAACTATTGTGCAGCTTTTATCGTGGGAGCCGTAACGCACAGTCACACACATCCCATCCCCAGGGAGTGGGCTGCTGTGTTTAAGCAAATCAGGGGGGAGAGATGAAATGACTTCCCGAGATCACACCAATCGTACATGAGACGGAGCTGTGTGTGTTACCCCAGGGGTTTGTGGGTGGGCTTGTACAGTGGTACCTCGAGATGCGAGTTTAATTCGTTCCGGAACCTTGCTCGTATATCAAGTTGCTCGTATCTCAAAGCAAAAAAGCGCTCGCTCGATGGCTCGCATCTCAAAAATCTCGTATGTTAGGGCACTCGTATCTCGAGGTACCACTGTACCAGCTCTTCTGTGCTGTCAGGTGAGGCGCGCTGCATTGGGGAGCTTCCAGAGGCTGAGGCCCAGTCTCTCTCTGCCCAGCCTGCCAACCTGTGCTCGCCCCACTGAGAAAGGGCATCTTTTATTGCTGAAAAATCCGCTCTCTAAGTTGTTGCCATGTTGACGTGATGAGGCTCAGGGGTGCTAGGTGGAGGGGCCTGGGAGGTTAATTTTGGGGGGAACGCTGGCAGCAGACCGCAGGAAACGGCGGATGCTTCTGCGATGGAAAACAAATCGTTATTTGTGTGTTTCCTTCTTCTCACGGCGGAGAAAGGAGAAGCATCAGACGCTCCCCGCAGCCTCAGTGCCGTCCCAGGGTGAGAAATCCCAGCCTTGAACCCGGGCCAGGTGTTCGCCTGAAAAAAGAAGCCAGGCGGAGAGAGGAATATTCGTGGCTGGCTCCGGGGGAGGGATGTGTGACTGTGTCTTTGAAGGGATTAGCAGTGGCTGGAAGAAAGCGCTCTGACTTTTGGCCCTGAGAAGGCCAGAAGGGGAGGGCCTGCTTCCTAATGAGGATGTGGACCCAGAGGGGTGACTTGTGTGTCTGCAAGCAGAAAAAAAATAAATAGCATCAATTGCTTTTCCAGCAAGAGCCAGCCTTCCTCATGTCACAGTGGGCTGGAAAAAGTCACCCGCAGCCGAGGCCGGTGTGGCTCAGTGGATAGAGCGTCGGCCTGCGGACTGAAGGGTCCCAGGTTCGATTCCGGTCAGGGGCATGTATCTTGGTTGTGGGCACATCCCCAGTACGGGGCGTGCAGGAGGCGGCTGATCGATGTCTCTCTCTCATCAATGTTTCTAACTCTCTGCCCCTCTCCCTGCCTCTCTGTAAAAAATCAGTAAAATATTAAAAAAAAAAAAGTCACCCTCACAGGATCCTTTCCTAAGCAGCAGGGCATAAAGCCGGGCTGCCCAATGTGTGGCTGTAAGGGCAAAAGGCACTTGGTATTTCAAAGACTTAGGAAGAGAAAACATCCAAATAGCTCCTTGATCACTTTTTTTCCCACATCCGTGACATGCCCAAATGATAGTCTTTTGGATATATTGTTCTAAATGAATGTGTTATTCAGATGAATTTTACCAGTGGAATTTTGCTTTTTAAAAGTGTACTGCTAAACATTTGAAATTACACATATGCCTGGCATTATCTTTCTATGGGGGTCAGCGATCGAAGTGCGGGCTCTGATGCCTAACAACATGAAACTGAAAGTATCTCTGCCATCCCCTTTCTCTGTAACTCTGGAAACAGAATGCCAACCTGAGATCCTGTTTCTACTTGTATTAATAAAGGTAAACTAATACCTCTACTTTATTCTGATGGGAAACAATGGTGGTTATGATGATGATAAAAATAATGAGTTTGCTGAAAGTGGCTGGCAGAGTAGCCCACACTAGATAAATATTAGTTTTCTTCTTCCCTTCCCTATTGCCAGCTTTTTTAAATTTGAGGGAAATGATTTTACATTTCATATCCTATAACCTAGCAAACTACCATTCAAGTGTAAAGAAAAATAAAGATGTTTTTGATATGCAGGGACTCACGAGGCATTTTGAAACCATTGCTTAAGGATGGTTACCAACAGAGTGAAAATGTGAGCCGAGAGAGAGAAAATGTGACAGGAATAATAGCGGTAAGCAAAATGCCAGAAAAAGCTAGCGATAATTGTACATGGTTATAGATGCAAAAGTAAACTGATACTACCGCTACTAATAAGACCTAGAATCTAAAATTCTAGATGTTAAAAGGGAGGTCAAAAGGAGAGAAGGAAGGGAGATTTCTGTTTGGCTCAGGAAGAGGATTTATTTATTATTATTATTTTTTAAATATATATTTTATTGATTTTTCACAGAGAGGAAGGGAGAGGGATAGAGAGCTAGAAACATCAATGAGAGAGAAACCTCAATCAGCTGCTTCCTGCACGCCCCCTACTGGGGATGTGCCTGCAACCAAGGTACATGCCCTTGATGGGAATCGAACCTGGACCCTTCAGTCCGCAGGCTGATGCTCTATCCACTGAGCCAAACCGGTTTTGGCAGGAAAAGGATTTAGATACTGATTGACAAAACAACTAAAATTCTATAATGATAAATATACTTTTGTTTAAAATGTAAGAGTATCAAGTAGCAAAAATAGATGAATGGTGATTAGTTCTAGGTTACTATAGAAAACTGAATAGAATAAAAACATTTAATAGCATAACCGTAGGCAAGGAAGTAAAAAGAAGAAACAAGAAAAAGGCATTATAACAAGAAAAATTGAAATTTGATGGCATGAATAAATTCAAGAATCTTAATAACTGCATTAAATGTACATAGGTTATATATACCTTTAAGAAAAATTTAGATTAGTTTTTAAAAATCCATCTGTCTGCTCTTTATAAAAAATAACCTTAAAATGAAATAACATATGAAAATTAAATAGTAAAGGATGGAAAAGATGTATCATGAAATGCTAAAATGAAAAAAAGAACAAAGAGGCTGGCCAGTGTGGCTCAGTTGGTGGAGCGTCATTCCATACACCCAGAGGTCACTGGTTGGATTTCCCACCAGGACACATGCCCAGGTTTTGGGCTGGATTCCAAGTAGGAGACGTGTAGGAGGCAGCCAATTGATGAGTCTTTCTCATCATTGATGTTTCTCTCTCTCTCCCTCTTCCTTCCTCTCTGTAAAATCAATGAAAACATATTTTTAAAAAGAAAAATAAAAGTGTAGAAATATTAACATTGTTAAAAATAAAATTTAAGCTGAGACCAGTTTGGCTCAGTGGATAGAGCGTCAGCCTGCGGACTGAAAGGTCCCAAGTTTGATTCTGGACAACGGCACGTACCTTGGTTGCAGGCACATCCCCAGTAGGGGGCGTGCAAGAGGCAGCTGATTGATGTTTCTAGCTCTCTATCTCTTCCCCTACCTCTCTGTAAAAAATCAATAAAATATTAAAAAAATAAAATAAAATAAAATTTAAGGTTAAAAGTAGTAAAAGAGCTCATATTGACAATAAACACATTGCTCTAAGAAGACATTACAGCTATGAACAATGGAATTTTGAAACATATAAAGGAAAACTGAATAGAAATACAGGAGAATAAACAAATTCTCCAGCATATTGGTCAAATTTAACACAGCTTCCCAGAAAGCAATGATCAAAACCACAAAAGCATTGGTATCTAGAGCTCTGAATTGCACATTTATGAAGCTTAACTTTATATATTTTCATAGCCATGTATGACAGCAAATTCTCCAAAGCAGAAATCACAGGCCATATCTTCTGATCACAATGCAATAAAATTAGAAGATAATGACAAAATAAAAAGCCAAGATAACTCAGATTGTTCTTGCAATGAAGAAGAAAGAAAATTATAAGGAAAATCAATGTTAATAGAAGCTCTACAAAAAAACAAAACATCTGGGGTAGAGCCAACAAGTGCTTGAAGAAAAATATACTGTTATTAATGTATTTCCTAGAGAAGCAGAGAAAATGAAAGTAGCGGTGAAATCTCAAACCCAGTAAAAGAACAACATAAAATCCTTAAAAAGTAGACGCAAATACGAAGGTAAACAGATATTAATATTGTTTTTCTTCAAAATTATATTAACCAATAGAATACGAACCTGATTCTCTTACAAAAACAGATCCAGAGACAGAGAAGCTCGATCAAACCTCAGAGGGAAGGTAGGGGAGGGTGAGGGTAAGGGGGAGAGATCAACCAAAGGACTTGTATGCACGCCTATAAGCCTAACCAGTGGACACAGACACCAGGGGCGGGGGGTGAGGGCTTGAGTCGGGGGAGGTGGGGGTAATGAGGCGATAAAGACACATATGTAATGCCTTAATCAATGAAGAAAAAACAATTTAAAAAAAAAGACCTCCCCAAATTGTCTATACTTTGGCAAGTCTGATGTCAAGAAAAATAAAGAAATAAATAGATAATCATGCCCAGGCACCATTTTTGAGTATTTATTTTTATAGTGTAAAGCCAAAGAAAAGGTACTGTAAGATAGAAGGAGGACTGCAAGGCCAGCTAACAATTTGGAGGAATGCTGGCCTTTGGGGAGGGGGTAAGGGAAGGGGTATGGCTAGTGATTTGGGTACTTTGATGTTTAACTTGTCATAAAAGGACTGTGTGTGATCAGGGGAATGTTCTGTATTTGTGCTGTCTGTCCCGTTTAGTAGCCACTAGTGAAACCTAACTGTGGAGCCTTTGAAATGTGGCTGATGTGACTGAGGAAATGAATCTTTAATTTTATTTAATTTTTACTAAATAGCTATATATGACGTGGCTGCTTGTTGGCCAGTGCAGCTCTACAAATATTTTTATAGTTTGGGGGGGAAAAAAAACAACCCATAATTATTTTAACAATAAAAATGACTACCTCTTTAAGGTTTAGGTTATGGTGTAATGACAAACTGCCCTCAAAACATCTGTGACTTAACACATGCTTATTTCATATTGTACATGCTCATCATGAGTTGGCTGGCGGGCTCCGCTCCACGTCGTGTCCTTCTGGAACCCGGGTAGATGAAGCCTACCCCTGAAGCTTAGCTGTTACCATGGCAAGAGGAGAGGGATGCTATGGGCTCTTGCAGAAGGAGTTAATGCACATGCCTTTTTTAATTTCTTTGGACAAAGCGGGTTTCCTGGCCATCCTGAGTCCCTAAGGGTGGGAAATACAAATAGACCTTGTGTCCAGAGAGAGGAGAAAAGCCCTAATATCTGCCACATTTGCATCATTTTCTTTTTAATTATGAAGGAAGAAAAAGCTAAGTGAGGCCGAAACCGGTTTGACTCAGTGGAGAGAGCGTTGGCCTGTGGACTGAAAGGTCCCGGGTTCGATTCCCGTCAAGGGCATGTATCCTGGTGGCGGGCACATCCTCAGTAGGGGGCGTGCAGGAGGTGGTTGATCGATGTCTCTCTCTCATCGATGTTTCTTTCTATCCCTCTCCCTTCCTCTCTGTAAAAAAAATCAATACAATATATTAAAAAAAGAAAAAGCTAAGTGAGAAAACTAGAACTCTGACCTCTACCTTCATAAACGTTTAATGAGCATTTGAAAGTTACTTAGCTACATAGGTAACTCCTTAATCAATAAAGAAATTAAAGAAAGTTACTTACCTACTCCCTTCCTCATTTGAGTGAAAAACAGTCGCTTTCATTTATGGAACCAGAGAATTTAGAATATGTTGAAAAAGTAGGCTGTAGCTCCTATTGATTGAATACCCGGGAAAATGTTTCAATTAGAGTTCACATTTCTTACCTGATAAATCAGGGTCATACTACATGGATATTTGCTTTCCCCAAATACTAGTTTATGTCAAGAAAATATACCAGTTACTGATAATGCCATGATTAATGATATGTCTGCAACGGTGTACCCGTGTCTTCTAGTAGCATGGTAGTGTATGATTTTGATGGAATTTAGAAAATTGGTAGAAGTGAGAATTTACTGCTCGTGTCTACTCTTCAGTGACTGCAAAGAAAAGCAGTGTCATATAAGCCAGTATGAAGTACTCCCTGGGACAATGTGAAGGTAAGTGAACCAGGAATTCAGGCCACACAAACTCGAAAGAATGAGTCTCTGGGTCCGCGGAAGAACTGATTTTGCTTACTCAGGGCATGTTGGTATCTGATAAGACGTTAATGTGGGAGAATAAAAACCATTTTATTGCACACAATCCTACTTCACCTTGTTGGAGACTAGTCGCTAATGGGAGAATAAATACACTCACTGATTGCATTATTGACTGTTGTATTCAGAACTTACAGGAGAGGCACATCTTGCTTTATCAGGGACTGTGTTTCCTGCGTCTATCTAGTACCTAGCTTAGGGAAATACAGTGGTACCTCGAGATACGAGTTTAATTCCTTCCGTAACCTTGAGGTGTGGGAATCTATGAGATGCTCAAGTCGCGGTAAACTGGTGGGTCGTGTGCAGCCGGCTGATCCACGAGATGACTCCTATCTCAAATGTTGCTCATATTTCAAAGCAAAAATCGCTCTCTTGATGGCTTGTATCTCAAAAAACGTGTATGTTAGGGTACTCATATCTCGAGGTACCACTGTGCTAAATTCACATGGAGGTACCATTTAATCCTCCTGGATGATGCTCAGCTGAGCCTGGAATTCAATGTGTTTCAAACCAGGCCTGAGTGCACATAAGCCTTTGAATAGGAATGAGTTACCAGAAAGCGTGTTGCAGCTCACTGAACTAACACCCCTAAGAAGACACCTGTACTCAGAGGGAGGTGTATTGAGCTCGGTGCCCTAAGAAATGCCATCTTTCAGAAGAATCAGAAGCATCTCAGTCAGAGGTTTCTGCGAAGGCCTGCTTAGAGCGCTTTGGCTGGTATTACATCCTCTAAGGGGGTTTAAGAAACCAGGGCCCCTCTAGCTTGCCTGTTACCAAGGAGCTGGACAATGTGATTACTGGGTATCTCAATCATGTTTCTCGAGGAGGCAGGAGGATTCCAGCAAGGCTGAGGGGCCGCTGGTAAAGAAGCAGTGGTCACCCATGCAGATCGTAAGGGGAGGTAAGGAAATCATTGCTGTGCGTGTGGATTAGCCTGCATCCACACACGGTCACAGGATGGCCTTGTCAGAGGAGAGTTCGCTTTTTGTCAACCTTTCTTAAAGTCAGCTGAGAATATCGGGGTTGGATTCAATAGGAATGTTTATCACTTTCTCGGGCATATGGCTGCCTCCTTGTTCAGGACAACGTGGGGACCTGCCCCTAGCTTCTTGTGTTGACGATTAAATTTCAGAGGAACCTCAAAGAAAGAATCCGCTGTTAGGGTTTGGGGAGGAAATAGGAACCTTATCAGATCTCACTAAGGCAGTGGTTCTCAACCTGTGGGTCGCGGCCCCTTTGGGGCTCGAATGACCCTTTCACAGGGGTCGCCTAAGACCATCAGAAAACACCTCTTTCCCATAGTCTTAGGAACCAACACACCGCTCCTCGATGTAGCAAAGTGTAGCAATGTAGTTTACTGTTGTCCTAGGAAGACTGTTACTCATGCTACACCATGATTCAAGACAAAAATTTCATTTATTTATAATTAGAAGTAAATACTTCACAATATATAATTGCATACTGTTTTTGTGATTAATCAGTATGCTTTAATTATGTTCCATTTGTAACAATGAAAATACATCCTGCATATCAGATATTTACATTACAGTTCATAACAGCAGCAAGATGACAGTTATGAAGTAGCAACGGAAATAATTTTATGGGTGGGGTTCACCACAACGTGAGCAACTGTATTAAAGGGTCGCGGCCTTAGGAAGGTTGAGAACCACTGCTCTAGGGTATTGAAGGGTGTGATAGGTCCTCCACTGGAAGACTTTCAATCCTATAAATGTCCAGATGAGCACGGCATGTTCCAAATCCTCACCTGTACACACATGGAGAAAGAAATGTAGTGATTGCTTTTCTGGCCCCAATTCCCGCCTCTTCCCTACATCCATCCATTTTCCTTGGCATTACCATAGTATACATCCTTACCTTTTGACATTGGACTTGGCCTGATTACTTGCTTCGGGCAATGGAATTTTTTATCAGACATAATGCAAGCAGAAAAGACTTCTTTCAGGAAATGCATTAAACCCAAGCTCTGAAAGGTGAGCAGGATTCGCCCAATGAAAGGAAGGGGACAGGCTTTGGGGTGATGAGCTTTCCTTGAAGAGGGAAGAAGACTAAAGAGATCCAGAAATGGGGGGGTGTGGAATTCAATGGAGAGGGGGTGCATTGGGATTGGCGAGAAAGGCAGGGACTAGAAAGTAGCTTCCCAGGCTGTAGGGCAGATTTGGGGATTTATCCTAACAGTAATGGAAAGCTATGGGAGAGGTTTAACCCAGGAATGACATGATCTAATTTACTTAAAAAAAATCGCTTTCGGTGTAGAGTCGTTCTAATTAGGGATAGAATCGGGGACAAATGAATCCTAGCGTTTTTTCCATCTTGTCAGGGTGCCATGCAATACACATTGGCTCTCTCGTTGGTCCCATTAAAATCAATGACTTTGTTTAGGCAAAGTGGCTGCTGGACATCATCCCAGAGAGAGGTTAGAGGGTTCTTCATAACATTCTAAATTTACTAAATAAAAATTCGAGAGTCGCCGAGAGGATTGATGGCGGGGACAGCCAACATTCCTTGGTGGCACCTGGCCAAGCAGAGGAAGGCCGGCAGGCTGGGGTTAGAACAGTGGTTCTCAACCTTCCTAATGCCGCGACCCTTTAAGACAGCTCCTCATGTGGTGGTGACCCCCAACCATAACATTATTTTTGTTGCTACTTCATCACTGTCATTTTGCAACTGTTATGAATCGTATCTGTGTTTTCCCATGGTCTTAGGTGACCCCTGTAAAGTGTTGTTCGACCCCCAAAGGGGTCATGACCCACAGGTTGAGAACCACTGGTTTACGGGTTATGCCTGGGAGTAACTGAGGGATGCCATTTTCTTCCAGTGGCGACTCACTGTGGAAATGAGGATGATCCGAATAAATAGATTTCTTTTTGGTATGAAAACTAAGAAAATCAAACCCTTTCCAGCAGAACCCCTCTCTAATGATTCAGATCTGGATCTCATCTGGAGGTGCTTTGGAAGCTATGCCATAACATTAGATTCTCTCGTTTTGGAAGCTCCGGAGGGCCGAGATCACATAGTCTTTCCTAGGAAAACAGCATTAAGGAGAAGCGAGATCAGGTGACAGGCGCTAAGTCTTAGAAACTTGAAATTCGGAGAACAAGAAATTAAATCAGAAGGAGAAATTGGGCTTGCTTTTAAATGTTGGCTTGTCGTCAAAACCGACGAATCTTAGAAACATTCACAGCCCTGGCTGTAGATTGCTGATTTGTGTGCTCACTGCAGGTTTGGGGCCTGGTCTGGCAATCTGCTATAGCTCTGCTTTCATTTGCAGAATGATTGACTGAGGAGGGAAACTTCGGTGGCACCAAGTTGTCTGCAGGCTAAAATGTTATGTAATTGTTCAGGAAGCGTATTTTTAGGAACTTGAATTGGGCAAACATAAATTGTGTTAAATATTGATGTTTTAAGAGTTTCTCAGGCTCATCCCTACTGACAGTTTGCGGTAGATAATTCTTTGTTGCAGGGGCTGTTCTGTCTATTGTCGAATGTTTAGCAGCATCTCTGGCCTTGACCCACCAGATGCCAATAGCATCCCTGTTCCTGCCACAGGAAAGACAAATAAAATGTCTCCAGGTATTGCAAAAGTTGCCTGAGGTGCTAACTCACCCCAGGTTGACAACTACTGATTAGATACTCTCTAAACACTGTTTTGGAAATGACTGTTGGACAGATTTTAGCTATTTCTTACTGTTTAAATTATGGTCAATTAGAAGACAGGCCATTTATAAACAGGTTCAGTCCTGACATTAGCAGAAGCAAATTTGTGGATGAATTATGCTGTAGTTTCCACTATGGCTTGAAGATGCGACTGAACATTGGGGTAAAATGTCAGCGGTGTTTGTTGAGTTTTATAAAATCTTTCACTGGTCTCTGATATGGGTGGAAGAATTTAAAAGGTGTGTGTGATGGGTAGAAGAATTTAAAAGGGATGTGTGTATGTGTGTGGAGAGAGAGAGAGAGAGAGAGAGAGAGAGAGAGAGAGAGAGAGAGAGAGCACCTCAGGGATACCTTGGAAAGTTCTTAGAATTCAATGTATTTTATGCATGTTGACAGAGCATGAAAAATAAATATTCATTGAATAAAATATTTATTAAAGTCAAGTTTACTTTTTTATATTTACCTTTAGGTATTAGAACAGGGATTGAGAAATTCGGTGGATTGCCAGGATGAAGGGCTGCTGACTGAGGTCATGTGTGATTGTGTTTAGGAACACATAGGAAGGACCCAATGAAACTTGTGACCACAAACAAGCAATAAAGGAAATTGAGAGGATGGTTTTAGAAATGACTTTCATTTAAAGAATTATTGGAATATGAAACAAGGAACGAGGCTCCCTAGAGAAAGAGCTGAAGTCACCAAGCATCTGAAATAGGGAGGATGACTCATAATACATCTTGAGAGTTTTTCTAGCCCTGAAATACTCATGGGAAGATTAGATTAGTCCAGAGAAATTAATGAGATAAATGTACATGTTGGCAAATTATCAAGGACAGCTAAGGATGAAAAAGGAGATTACAAATAGTCATTTTTTTAAAAAAAAGAGTGAAACACCTACATGCAAATAACCCTGCAAGGTGCTAACATAAAATTGTACTCTTATAGCTAGAAGGGACCCATAGTGACTGGTTAAGGATGTCAGCTCTTAAAAAAGACTGTCTGGGGTCAATTGTTGGCTCTAATACTTATCAAATGTGCAGCCTTGAGCACAGTACTCCCTCTCTCTGTGCATCACTATCCTCATTTATAAAATGGGAAGAATAATAGCAGTGCCTACATCATAGGGTTATTGTGTGGATTAAATAAGGCGAAACAGAGTAGTTCAAACTGTTCCATTTAGAAAATGTTAGTTTTAATTCTATATAGGAAGTGTTCGCTATTATTATTAACCAAGTCTCCAGGGGATTATGACTTGCCCAGAGTCTGTGTATATTGTATGTGAATTGGGAGTAGTAAGAGATAGACATGGAAGCAATAATAGCAAAACAAGTGTTTCGTATGTTATCTAACCTTTCTAACACTATGGTATTTGAGTCTTAAGCCAACTTTCTGGTATACAATTTGGAAATTCACATTTTGTAGACATACAGCAGAAAAGTTAAACAATTTGCCTAAAATGTCAGAGGAGCTAAGTAGCATACTTGCCATTCAAAACCAGGGGCTCTGACTCCTGCTCTGTGCCTCTCTGTGCCACACTGCCCATGTCAGTGGTGTTTGTTGAGTTTTATAAGATCTTTCACTGGTCTCTGATATGGGTGGAAGAATTTAAAAGGTGTGTGTGTGTGTGTGTGTGTGTGTGTGTGTGTAGAAAGAGAGAGAGCTAAAGCCGAATGCAAGAGGAATGACAGTGAAAGCATAAGTGGGGTTCTAGAAAGCAGATGGAAGGAGGCAAGGGCCACCAGGAAGGGCTTATTGGAAGAGAGGACATCAATCTAATTCCTTTCTATTCCTCCTCCAAAGAGATTGGCTATCCATTCATTTAGCCCCACCCCCACCTCCCAACTTCCCACCTGTTCTCCCATCTCTTACCTGGACTTCGGCTGTTAAATTAAACCATACTTCCTGGGACTTATTTCAGTTCTTCAGAGATGGCTTCCTTGAGGGCCTAAGGTTTACTACTGGTCTAATCAGTTACCCAACTTGCCAAGGGGCCCCTAAAATCACCTTCCTATCATATTACGGTATGGTAGATATGGTGATTAATTTTCCAGAACCCATTCTCCCCCAGCCAATTATGGATTTTTTTTATCCCTCTTGCCAGCTGAGGGCTGGGCAGCCAGTTTGGACAAAGAGAGATGTGAGGAGAGACTGTCTGAGGGTATATGGGAAAGAAACTTCCTCGATCTTAGAGCTAAGAAAGAAGCTTCCCCTCACTTGATAGACGTGAAGAATGCCAATAAAATTACAGTGGTACCTCGAGATATGAGTTTAATTCGTTCCGTAACCTTGAGGTGTGGGAAACTATGAGACACTCGGTAAACTGGTAGATCGTGTGCAGCTGGCCGATCTGCGCGATGACTCCTATCTCAAATGTTGCTCATATTTCAAAGCAAAAATTGCTCGCTTGATGGTTCGTATCTCAAAAATCTCGTATGTTAGGGCACTTGTATCTCGAGGTACCACTGTATTTGCAGGTAGTAATCTGATAGGGTGCAGTTTCCTACCTGCAACCATCCTGCAATTACAAAGGAAGCTTAATTTAGGATGAAACCAACCAATGTTTTTGCCAGTTTCAAATCCTCAGAGGGGAGAAACAGAAAGAACTCAAGTTGTTAATGGCTCAAATGAATCCCACCCTACTTCTGTACTTCTTGTTGCATGTCTTCTCATATTATTTCCGTGCCTAATTCAGTTTGATATGAAGTTCATTGCTGCCCACAACAATAAACATCCCTGCTCATACAGATCATTGGTAAGAATCCTCTTTATGGCAAGCATGACTCAGAGGTCTAATTAGCTTGGGTTTGCAATAGTCATTGCTAAAATGATGCTATTTAAAATCACAGGCACTTACCTCATGTGAAAGAATACAATTGTTACCAACTGTAATGAGATTCAACAATTAGAGCAGATTAATTTTGAAAGCAGATTTCGTGATACTCCCATCTTGGGCAAAAGTTATTTTTTAATATTTTTATTGGCAATTCTTCACAAAGTGCTCAGGGCTGCTGTAATCGTAATTGATAAGACTGATTGCATCATGAAGGACAACAGCATGCTAATTTTATTTCAACTATGAGACTATTTATTGAGTTGATTCTATGTGAAGGCTCACATTGTTTTCATTAGAAAAGTTTAAAACATGACTCAGTTTTACATTGAACCTGTATCCTGTCTGGAATTTGCATCTCGAAGAAGAAGGTGATTTTAGAGGCCACTTGGTGAGTGGGGTAACTGATTAGACCAGCTAGAGATGGAAATGCAAGTCTGGGACTATTATTCCTAAGAAAAAGCCAGTGACTCACATTTTAGTTAATACATTAGGTCCTTTGTCAAATATCATTGCTCAGAATTCCCCGTATGTTAGTTCTGTTCCCTCGGATGGACCTTGTTTTTCTGCTATTTTGAATCCTTGATTTTTAAGATTTAGTTCCAGTCCAATTCCTTGTTTAATCCTTCTCTAACTGAGTCATGCCATAGATTTGAGGATAAATGGTGCCATAATGACACACCTGGGTCCTTAAGTTCTAGCAGATCGTTTCAGCACTCAGCAAATTAGAGAGATTGCACAAAAACCTTGTATAACCCTAATCTGAGTTCTAGATACACCCTGACTTCTGAGCCATAGTATTTTCATCTATAAAATGGAAAAATTAAAAGCATATAACTCAAAAGTTTCTTGTAAAGATGAAATGAGATCATCCAAATAAGGCTTTAATCCAGTTCCTAGCACATGAAAAATATTCAATAAAAGTTATAATTATAGTTTACACATAAGATTTCAGTGGGATGATATAACCTATCTAATAAAAGAGTAATATGCAAATTACCTGCACCTCCACTATACCCACAAGCCATGTCCACCAGCCAATCAGGAGTGAGTATGCAAATTAACCCAACAAAGATGGCTGAGGCCACAGAGCAAGCAGGAGGCTTGGGTTTCCCCAGCGATGGAGGAAGCCAACCTTTCCGCCTGCTCTGGCCTGCCCTGGCCTCTGCTCAAGGCTACCAAGTTTCAATTATAGAAGATAAATAAATCCCAGATACCAGGGCCTCCGCTTGGATCTCCAGGGCATTCTGACATCCCTTGAGGGGTCCCAGATTGGAGAGAATGCAGGCTGGGCTGAGGGACACACACCCCGTGCCGAATTTTGTGTACCAGGCCTCTAGTGTGTGTGTGTGTGTGTGTGTGTGTGTGTGTGTGTAATTATAGAATTTTTTAATTTATAATATTTCTGTGCTAATTTTGCTTATTAAAAAGAAAGTTGTGTTTTATTTCCTTGGCATAGCTCAAGCTGTAGGTTTTGTATTTAATGATGAAAACTTCTCCTTATTCAAATGATTTGATATTTTTACAGAAAAAAAGAGGCTACTTTACTTATGTGGGCATCTTACATATGAGTACATGTACATAAAAAAAACAACAAGATTCATAAGGGACAGCCTGCTATTGAAGTTCCTTTGAGATTCTGAGTAACAGTAAGAGTCCATTCAACTATGGGAAGAAGAAAGAATATATGCAAAAGGGGAGACGGTTGCAGGGGGGGTAAGAGATCAACCAAAGGACTTGTATTCATGCATATATGTTTAACCAATGGACACAGACACTGGGGAGGCGTGAGAACATGTGCCAGGGGGTAGGGGAGGTCAATGGGGGAAAAGGGAGACACATGTACTATTAATACTTTAAACAATTAAATAATAATAATAATAACAATAATAATAATAGCAAGTTTTTATAACTAAATGCTTCATGGGTTGTATAAGCAAAGTAATTTAATTAGAGGTTGTCTTTCAAGATAAATGAAGACCTGTGACATCCACAGTTGACTTTCAATGGATAGTTGCTGCATCTAAACTGTGGAAGTTGGACATGAATACTGGCTTCACCACTTTCTGAGTGACCTTGGGCAGCTCATTAATGTCTAGCTTTTCATTTTCCCCCTCAGCAACATAGAATTTCAGCAAAAATTATCTCCTCTATTACCCAATATTGTATGTTAAGAGACTAAACAAACCTGGAATTTAACTTTTCCCACTAAAAATTACTTTTGCTTTTGTTTCAATAGGTTTTTTTGTGTGTGTGTTTTGTTTTGTTTTGGTAACCAATGACAGTGAATCCCTAACTCAGTGAACTAATATTGGAAATTCTATTAATATTCATGAAAATTACCACTACTCACCAATTTTTTTCAATTACTCTCAGTTAAATTCCAAAATATAATAGGTAGAATGGAGACCATCCAGGAAGTTATCCATTCTTTCTAAAAATCATTGGACTAATGTGTTCATTTCTCGTGGAACACATCAGGAATGATGTTAAGGAGAAACGCACGCTTGCATATTTATGAATGTTTACCGGGCAAGTGCTCACCATGAAGATGAAAGATGAGAGTGGAGTGGCTTAGCCAATTCTTGTCACACTTTGTTTGTTACAAATGAGGTAACATATGCAGGAGACTTTGGAAATGCTAATGTCCTATGTATAGAGGAAGCAAAGGAGAAATTTTGTTCTCATGGCGCAGATAAAATAGAGCATGTGAAACTTTGGGGGAAGATGCCATGCACCAAAAATACGACAAATAAATTAAAAGGAACACAAGAAAACAAAAAATATTTGCGACACACATCAGAAAGAACCAATTTCCCTGTTATGTAAACTGGTCATGCAAATCAATAAGACCCACAATCCAATGGAACAAAGAGTGAGTTCATAGGAAAATAAAGAACAAATATAAAATACAAAAGAAAAATAATTTTTGCTCCTAGTTAAGAAAATGAGAATAAATAATAGTTACCATTTTTCACCTATTGTATTGGCACAATTGTACAGTACCCAATGTCAATGTGGGTATGGGAAAACAGATATACCCTTGAGGTGATCTTTTTGGAAGATAATTTGTTAGTTTCTGTCAAAATTGCAATCCCTTGCTATCTATCCTAACAATCCCTTGCATAGTAATTTGTCTTACATACACACTTGTATAAATGTACAAAACCATATATTTGAGACTATTGCATCATGGTTTATAACAGTAATAGACTGAAGAAAGCTTTACTATCACTGGGGACTGATAAAATACATTATGGAACACCTGTACGATGGTGAAAATGCAGGCAAGAAAAAAATGGGTCTTTGGAATGAGATATTATTCATTAAAATAACAAACGACTGGATATATAGAGTTCAAAACCACGGTTATAAGGTTTTTCAAGAATTTCCTATAAATTAATCAGGCTGGCAGGAAAGTGGTTAGGGAGTGATCAGGCTGGCAGGCAGAAGTGGTTAGAGGCAATCTGGAAGGCAGGCAGGCAAGCAGTTGGAAGCCAGCAGTCCTGGATTGTGAGAGGGATGTCCTACTGCCCGTTTAGGCCCGATCCCATGGGCCTAAACATCCCTCAAGGGTTCCCAGATTGGAGAGAGTGCAGGCTGGGCTGAGGGACACCTGCCCTCGCCCCATTCATGAATTTCATACACTGGGCTTCTAGTAAGTATAATAATCTAATAATGAATCTGCATAAAAATTCTGGGAAATTATGTTTTCCTTCTTTGAAGAGTTATGGGTACCTAAGATATAAGGAATACTTGCTTTTCAATATTTGGATAATGTTTTAAAACAAAGCTATAAAAATGAAGTACTGTACAAATATTAAAATTCCTATAAGAAATAATGTATGCCACAGTTAAATCCAAAATGAGTTAAGGGTCTCAGTAGGGCTAGACAATGAGCACATTTATTAATTCAGGTTTTGCTTAGACTTCTACTGACATGTTAATTATTTTAATTAAAGTCTTCAGCTTGCTTGCAATCATTTAGTACTTGGTAGAAATGATAATATAATAAACTCTATTATTTTATTTATATATAATTTATTTGTGTATAATTAAATATACATATAATTAAATATTTTATTGGATAGGTATATTTATATTTAATTAAACATATCATTAAATCTGCAGGCTTGGTTTAATTCATTAGACATTCATTGGAACATATCAATTTATCAAGTAAACATAAAATAGAAATATAACAGACATCCATCATCTAGATTTTTCCCCATATTTGCTTCATCTATTTTATCTGAAGTATTTAAAAGTAACTAACAGACCTTGTGGCAACTCCTAAATACCTCAGTATGCTTCTCTCTGCTGTGCCCCGTCTACTAATAAGCCCATCGTTATTTCTGTATGGTGCTTTTCATCTCTAGCATTGTCTTTGGTTTTTCCTTAGGATTGCCACCTCTGCTTATGTGCCCACCTGTTCTTGCATGTTGCCTACTCTATTCATTAGATCCCTTAGCATAGCAATCATCATTGTTTTAAATTCCAATGCTGCCTGCCAGCCTGAGCACCCCCTAACCACTTTCCTGCCAGCCTGATTGATGCCTAACTGCTTCCCTGCAGGCCTGGTCACCCCTAACTGCCCTCCCCTGCAGGCCTGGTCCCCCCAACTGCACTCTTCTTCAGGCCTGGGGCACCCCCAACTTTGATCATTTCCACAGCTCTGGAATGTCTGGTTTGATGGTTGCTCTGTTTCTTCAAATTGAATTTTGCCTCTTGGTAGGCCTTGTAAGTTTCTTGCCAGGTCAAAGGAACTGCCGTAAATAGGCCTTCGGTGATGTGGTGATGAGGTGTGGGGAGGGCAAGAGTTGACCTTCACAAGTGCTTCTCGGTTTCCCTTTCCACCTCTCAGATGGAACAGGAGGGCTGGAGTGGGCTGGAATGGGCTGGAATTGGGTGTTTCCCTTTCGGCAAGTCAGTCAGCCTCTGGTTAAGTAGTTCCTCCTGAGGGCAGACCTTGTTAAGAACAGAGCGCTCTGGCATATTCCAAAGCGGTTCCTTTCCCCCTCCCCTTGTCAGAAGCACCAGGAGATTTTGCTGGGATGAGAGTCAGGTGGAGCTCCTGGGGTTAAAATTTACAAAAGTGGATGTGTGTGTGTGGAGGGGGGGACTTTATGACTGGGTCCCCTGGAGTTTTGAGCTATCAGATTTGTCCACTCTGAGCCTCCAGCAACTCGTCAATTCCGGTTCAGGTTTTCCTGCCTCATTACCGGTTCCCGTGGAGTTGCGCCCTCCTAAGTGTCTGCTCTGGTAAGTTGTGATTTTCTGTGTTTGCCTCTCTCTCCAATTTGGGGGGGCAGTGGTTTCCCTTGTGACCTTACTTCTCTTATGCATCTAAGAAGAGTTATTAATTTTTCAGCTGCCTCAGTTTTCGACTTGTTGTTAGGACCGAGTGGTGGGAATTTCCAAGCTTATACACAGACCCAAAAATTGGAAGATGCGTCTTTTTCTCTCTCCCCTCCTCCCATTGACCTGATGAAGAGACCAGGCCGGAAGTCCCCATAGGGAATTACCCCCCTAAGGAGACAAGGTCTACCAAATGGCACTCTCCAGGCGCCCTGCTATCTGGAAGTGGTAGCCCAGAAAATGGGGCTGCACATGGTCTCAATTTCCCACAAGCCTGCTGGATGCCAGCGGCAAAGGCATCCACTACACAATACTTTTTTACTGAAGCATCCATCTTGTAGAAAAACTGCTGTTGGAAATTTTAACCTTGCTATTGGCTTCTGTAGATGCTTGCTTGCTTAAATAATAAGAATGAGACTATTCTCACTTCAGAGAGGCCATTAAACCTTCCCCGGACAAAATGATCAGTGCTGGCACCAGGCCAGGCCTTTGGTTGAGGTCTCAAGGCCTCAGCACATAGGGGCCCTTTAAGAACTTGCAAAGGGGCGGGAAACATCCCATATTTTGGAGATAAAGAAGGTAAAAACATATAAATAGGGAAAATTCTGCATGTTGGGGCCCAGAATTTGAGAAACATTTTCCTCTGGACCCGTGAGAAATAAATGTAACTCCAAACTCTCTGAGCATGGTTTGGTTATTCCGGTTTTCTGTAACATTTTCACTTTCCTGAGTTCAGGATTCCCAGACTCTCTGCTTTCAAGGCCGCTCATGAAAGGGAGTCCCTCGTTTGCAACATCACTGATGGTGCTTTCTGCTGTGCACGCATCCCTCTGCCTATGAGTTCCAGCACACACTGTGCCAAGATTGTTGGTGTTTGTCCAAAGCCTTTGATAATCGATGGGACCCTCTGCTGTAAACTATAATAGTTTCACTTCCTGGACTTGTTCAAGTTTGACGTTGTGGAGTCATTTATGCCCTGCTATGCCTTGTTATTTCCTGTCAAGTGGAAGCCAGATCATCAGGCTTGATTTAACTCACATTAAACATTTATTGGAAGGGATACTTCGGAAGCGATGGTGTATATTTCCTACTTCGACACCTCAGGGGGTTCCTAAGGTCTAATCGTCCCATTATTATTGGAAAATGCTGATGGATCACTGGGTTATGGGGGTGACAGCCCAATCCCTGCCTTGTAAAGTTACATTCCCTCATGGCAAGCAGATTGTAGTCCCTGGCACAACTCTGATACCACGTGATCATCCCATTCTTCATCAACAATCCGCCTAATGGTTTCAACATCTGTGGTTAATCCTTGCCCTAATGAAAGACTCCAGAAGAGGCTACGGATTGGTGGTTTTCTAATTCTATCATTTGTGCTCCCATTTATCAGCTGTCATTCTACGTCGAGAAAGAGCTTTCTCATCAGCTGTGTCAATTCAGTTACTCGGAAGTCTAATTCCTATGGCAAATCGGGATAAATTCCAAGGTAAAGAGTAGGCGTTCTAATCTCCGCCAGTGGTGGCAAATGAGTGTCTTGTTGTTGTTTTCTTCTTACAGACTTATGGATTTTAATATGGTTAATGCCTTTCCATCAGCGATAGTCATTATATTTTTGGAAGGCATGCGGCTTGCATTTATTGCTACCGAGGGTTATAAACTTGCCAACTACTTTCGATTAGAATATTATGAAAATTCGTTTTTATTTTTTAAATACACGCCCTTAATATACTGTTTGATTCTTAACAAGCCCAAATGTGGTCCGTGGAAACTCACTCCTGTTAGTCTTTGAGTGCATCCTTGCTTTCTGGCTCAATCCATCCAGCCCATGTTTACTCCATCCCATACCTAGAAATAGCTGTTTCTCTCGAGAACCCTGCTACCCTTCAGCTGTTGATAGCATTTAGGAATTGTAATTTAGAGCATGTCATTGTTTCCAGGCAGTATCAGCAGACAGCCTTAGAACACACGAACACACACACACACACACACACACACACACACACACACACTGAGTCTAATTGATGTTTTTTAGCATTCTTAGTTGTTTTTATACTTAGGGCTCTTTTATACTAAAAAATTGAGTATTCTACTATTTGCTTTTCTTGAATGTAAATGGAAGAGTTTGAGAAGGAGAGGTATGAAATCTTCTTTAAATGTCTGGTAGAATTCACTCATGGAGCCATCTGGTCCTGCACTTTTATTTTTGGGGAGGTATTTGATGGTTCTTTCAATTTCCTCACTGTTGATTTTTTTTTTTTAAGAGATAGAGGGAAGGAGAGGGATAATCAGATAGAAACCTTGATGAAAGAGATTGATGATCATCAATTGACTGCCTTCCGCATGTCTCCTATTGGGGATCGAGCCCACAACCTGGCATGTGCTCAGAGGGGAATCAAACTGGCAACCTTTCAGTGCACAGGATGCTGCCCAACCCACTGTTCCACACAGGCCAGGATAAAAGTCTACTCTATTTAGATTTTCCACTTCTTCGTCATTCAGTCTAGGAAGTTTATATATTTCTAGGAACTTCTCCATTTCTTCTGTTATTGAACTTGGTGGCATATAGTTTTTCATAATTGTAGTATGATCTCTTGTATTTCTGTGATGTCTGTGGTAACGTCTCCTCTCTCATTTAGGATTTTGTTTGAATGGGTCTTCCCTTTTTTCCTTAGTGAGTCTAGGCAGAGAATTTGTCAATTTTTTATTAGTCTTTTCAAAGAACCAGCTCTTTGTTTTATTAATTTTTTGTATAGTCATTTTGTTCTTTATTTCATCCAATTCTGCTCTAATTTTTATTTCCTTTCTTCCACTAACACTGGGATGCTTTTGTTCTCTTTCTAGTTTTTAAGATGCATGTTAAGTTGTTCACTGAGATTCTTCTTGTTTCTTGAGATAGGCCTATAATGATATAAACTTCCCTTTTACTATTGCTTTCACTGTATCCAAGAAGTTGTTTTTTTTAAATTGATTTTTTACAGAGAGGAAGGGGAAAGGATAGAGAGAAACATTGATGAAAGACATCAATCAGCCGCCTCCTGCACACCCCCTACTAGGGATGTGCCCGTAACCAAGATACATGCCCTTGACCGGAATCGAACCGGGGACCCTTCAGTCTGCAGGCCTGCGCTCTATCCACTGAGCCACACCGGTTTCGGCCAAGAAGTTTTGATATGTTGTATTGTCATTCTCATTTGCCTTTATATATCTCACCTTTTATTTCTTCTTTGATCCAGTCACTTTTTAGTAGTATGTTGTTTAATTTCATAGATAATTAGATAAAGAAGATGTGGTACATAAACACAGTAGAATACTCCTCAGCCATAAGACAAGATGAAATCACTACCACTTACAACAATAGGGATGGACCTTGAGAATATTATGCTAAATGAGACAAGTCAGTCAGAAAAAGCTAGGAACCATATGATTTCACTCACGTGTGGGGTATAAAACTGGAACTCAGAGACCACAGTGTGGTGGTTGCCAGAGGGAAGGGGCTGGTGGATGGTCAAGTGTAAAAGGGGCCAAATATGTGGTGATGGAAGATGTTTTCCTTTGGGTGGTGGGCACACAGTGCAATATACAGATTATGTATCCACCAAATGTGCCCTTAAAACCTACATAATCTTCTTAACCAATGTCACCCCAACAAATTCAATTAGAAATGCAATATAGTATTACCACTAACCAAAAAACTACTGGGTGAAATTTAAGATATTTTTTGCACTTCTTTTTTTTTTCTTGTAATATATAACCTAAAGATGCCAAGTCAAAATGTGTTTTAGAGACACTTAAAATAATTATTTTCTCTGGTTATATTGCCAAATCGATATGTAAGTAGTTACTTTTGTCTCGGTTGTTTTCCAATTTTAGGATTTTTTTTCTTTTTTCTTTGACTCCGTGAGTTTTTTTAGTTACAGTTTTGTCAAACACCGTTATGTTTAATGGACAGGAGTTCTTAGCCAAGTATTAAATGTTGAACCTCTCCACTGGAACTATACACAGAACTTCTAATCCTTGAATTTTCAGGTGGTTCTCCAGTCTCTAGATAATGGCCTCGGTGTAAATTTGTAGAGTGATTATGTACTTACAGGTATTCAATTATAGACACTTATTGAATTTGAATACTTGCCTAAAATTATTTTCTCTCTTTGCATCCCCCTTTTAATTTCTTCCCCACAATTTCCAGTTATTTTTTTTTTAAAGTGTGCTTGGGGAGGTTTCCATTGATGGTAGTATACTAACTAAAAGAAGAATCACAGCCAAAACTGGTTTGGCTCAGTGGATAGAGCATCGGCCTGCAGACTGAAAGGTCCCAGGTTCGATACCAGTCAAGGGCATGTACCTTGGTTGCGAGCACATCCCCAGTGGGAGGTGTGCAGGAGGCAGCTGATCGATGTTTCTCTCTCATCAATGTTTCTAGCTCTCTGTCCCTCTCCCTTCCTCTCTGTAAAAAATCAATAATACACACACACACACACACACACACACACACATATTTATATGAATCACAGGATTTAAAGAAAGACAAAGGAACTAAATATGTTTTATTTTATAAGGGAAGTTTCCTCATTGACATGCTATATTTTTTCGGCTGTTGTACATCCACTGTGCTAGAAACATTGTTTACAGCCGATGTCTCTCTTAATCGGTCCGTTTCCATGCCTCACGTCGTCATGAAATATTTTTAATACCATTTCTGCTTGGAGGCGTGGGATTTCATTTCCCAAATTAGGTCCTGTCCACATTGGGCTCCCTTCCAAATGCAGATCCGCGCGAACCAACTCCTGTGATTAAAAACTTCACAAGGACTCTGCTGAGCACATCTGAGCTGATTGAGTTTGGTCCCTGTAATTTTATCCAAGAAGATTAAATATAGTTATTTTCTCGTGCAAGCTAATTACCTTCTCCCTCGTGTCCGTTAATGGAGCACACATTTTGCTTTCATAAAGACAACACGGTTTTCATGGTAATGTGCCTCTGGCTCTGAAAGATTTTGAGAACATTTGCTGTTGAAAAATGGATTGCCTTCTTTCCTGTCTCAATATAGAAGAAAATACTGAAGGTTTTCTTCCAGCTTGCAATGTGGGGGTACTTCACCTTTGAGGAGTGAAGGTGGAAAAGACCGAAGAAAGAAATCAATGACACATTAAAATTCCTCTAGAAAAATACAGGCACTAGAAAGAAAACCCAGAAAAGAAGAAACACCAATGGCAACATGTACAGCCTTGGTGGTCAAGCACCATAAATGCAGTTTATGCAGCCGAGACCGGTTTGGCTCAGTGGATAGAGCAACGGCCTGCGGACTGAAAGGTCCCAGGTTCCATTCCGGTCAAGGGCATGTACCTTGCTTGCAGGCACATCTCCAGTGTGGGGCATGCAGGAGGCGGCTGATCGATGTCTCTCTCTCATCGATGTTTCTAGCTTTCTGTCCCTCTCCTTTCCTCTCTGTAAAAAATCAATAAAATATATTTTTTAAAAATGCAGTTGATGCAATAATAGGGAATTCTGTTTCCTGTCCAAAAATGTGATTTTTTAAAAGAACATATAATAACTTGGTAGTGGAAAGGGTGTGGTTAAATAGTCACTTACTAAATAAATGTGAGGAATCCAAGTCTGTCAGTCTTTCTGGAGGGCAGATTTAAAATGTGCATCTATAAGTTAGATAATCATTTTTCACGGATATATCCTGAGGACATCATTGGTATGTGAGCACAGGTATATGGAAAATAATAGTCATTGTAGAACTATTTAATATTGCATAGAATTAGAAGTAACAGATCTTTAAGACAGCAAATGGTTATGTATATTATGGTACATCTATATATTAAACCCTATGTAGCTTTTAAATATAAAGACTATATGATGGCATAGGAAATGTTAACATTGAATTAAATGAAAAAGGAAGATATAAATGATGACACAATTTTTGTAAAAAACAACAAAAGCACAAAAGCAAAAAGCACTCCTTCATTTACACTTGCATTCACCTATGAAATACTGGAGAGAAATATGCTAACATGTACACATGATTTTATTTTCTTCCTTATGACTTAAATATTTTTCAAATTTTAACAACAGAGGTATACTACTTTGTTAAAAGTAGACTGAATATGATTTCTACCGACCAAAAGGTACACAAAGAACAAACTTTTAATTTCAAACCTTGCATGGATACAAGGAGAGACACTAATATTTTACAAAATCTCTGGAGCCAGACCCAATAAAATGAGTCTGTTGCATGCTTCCATGTCTCTGGATCTGTCTTGTTCATGAGATTCCACATATGAGTGATATCATGTGATATTTGTCTTCGTCTGACTGGCTCATTATGCTTATCATCATACTCTCCAGGTCCCTCCATGCTGTCTCAGAGGGTAATAGATCCTTCTTTTTCTAAAGCTGCATAGTATTCCATGGTGTAAAGGAACCAGAAAAATGCAAGCATGCAACAGATTGAGGAATCTCAGAGGGAAGGAGGAGGCGGGAAGAGATTAACCAAGGCCTTACATGCATGTATGCATGACCCATGGACACACTCAATAGTCCTGAGGAAGGGTGAGAGTAAGGAGGAGGGGATCATACAGGGGAACAAATAGGAGCATCTGTAAGACTTTCCAAAATAAAGATAAATTTAAAAAATAGTCCAAGTTGAGAGATGACTTTGGAGCTAAGAATGATTTTTCTGCATGCGAGGCAGGTGCCATAGTACTGGAGTGAAGAGAGAAATTTCTGAGGACTGAGGCAGGGCTGAGCTGTGAGTTGGCTTTAGCAAGAATGACTGCTGAGCATTATTTGTTCAAGTCATTATTTAGTCATGGATGCTTCTCTGTCCCTGGATCTGTTTTTGTTCATCAGTTTGTGATTCATTATATTCCACCAATGAGTGAGATCATGTGATATTTGTCTTTCTCTGACTGGCTTATTTCACTTAGAAAATGCTCTCTAGTTCCATTCATGCTGCTACAAATGGTAAGAATTCCTTCTTTTTTTACCACAGCCTAGTATTCCATTGCGTAGATGTACCACAGTTGAAATTTCTAATTGCAGCTAAATCTAAACTTACGTGATACCATCATATAAACAAATAATATAAGCAATTGGGTGAAACATTAAAGAAACAGTCACAAAACTAGGCGGCCAGAGGAGACAGCATTTTCTCTCAGTTCTCATAAAATTCTTAGAAGTCATGGTTCCATTTCCATTTAGAATTTTAAAACTAATCTAGTTTATATAAATGTTATGTGTTTGTGTAAATAAAATATTTTAAAATAAGATGCATGACTATAAATTTACTAGAGGGGAGCTCAGAGATGATAAGCAGTTATGTAAAAAAAAAAAAAAGAAAGAAAGAAAAGGAAATGTCAAAAAAGCATTAGCCCTGGCTGGTGGGGCTCAGTTGTTGGAATGTTGTCCCATGCTCTGAGGAGTCGCCAGTTCAATTCCTGGTCAGGGCACTTGCCCAGGTTGTGGGCTTGATCCCAGGTAGGGGTGCATGTGGGAGGTTGATCAATGTCTCTTTCTCTCTCTCTCTCTCTCTCTCTCTCTCTCTCTCTCTCTCTCTCTTCCCTCTCAATTTATCTTTCTCTAAAAATTAATAAAAATAATTTTAAAAGGATTATTTAAAATATAACATTTGTTTTATTAAATGGAAGAGGGTATAATATTTATCATTTAATTTACATATTAAAAGATAAAAATCTAAGATGGATATTTAAAAAAACATATGCATTGCCAAAACCGGTTTGGCTCAGTGGATAGAGCGTTGGTCTGCAGACTGAAAGGTCTTATGTTCGATTCCAGTCAAGGGCATGTACCTTGGTTGCGGGCACATCCCTAGTAAGGGGCGTGCAAGAGGCAGCTAATTGATGTCTCTCTCTCATCGATGTTTCTAACTCTCTATGCCTCTCTCTTCCTCTCTGTAAAAAGTCAATAAAATAAATTAAAAAACAAAACAAAACAAACATGCATGCTCCGTACAAGGAAAAATCTATAATACAAATATCTCCCGAATATAAGAGAACTTATACAAAAGGACGAAATGATTAAAAATAAAAGTATATGGGAAATATATTAGGCAATTACAAAGCAACAAGGATTTAATTAGAGATTAAAAAGCATTAACAAGAACAAAAAGGGTCACTTTAAAACCGTGAAGGGTGAAGTCTACAACAAAGATGTAACTGTCAGAAGGCATGATTTCCCAATTCACATTAAGTCCTGACCGGTTTGGCTCAGTGGATAGAGCATCAGCCTGCAGACTGAAGGGCCCCAGGTTCGGTTCCAGTCGAGGGCAGGTGCCTTGGTTGCGGGTACATCCCCAGTGGGGAGTGTGCAGGAGGCAGCTGATGGATCTTTCTCTCCCATCGATGTTTTTGACTCTATCCCTTTCCCTTCCTCTCTGTAGAAGATCAATAAAATATATTTTAAGAAAAGAAATATGACAAAAATGTTTTGCAAAATAGTGGAAGAGTCTGCGATACATTCCTCTGTGTCTACCAGAACAAGCACAGACAAAGAAATGAGGGGTTACCTCCCCTTGTTGCCTGTTCTTCTTGTCACTCCCAGCAAGCCAGGGATGGCCTGTCGGGTTCTTTGTTCCTCCATGTGATTTTATTGAAGCCGGACTAACGGGAACGTTGGGAATTGAACTTATGTGGCACATGGAAAGTAGAATGAAGTGGTTCTGTAACCGAGTCTGGGGTTTGCCTAGAAAAGGAGAGTTACGTCACTCAGGTGTGAGCTCACACATCTTTCTAAACAGAAATGAAAAGGGTGAGACAGACATGAGACAAAACGAAAGTATCACAGATAAGGCAAGTCATGAGTGCAAGTCATGATCAATTACCTTTCAGTTTTGTGTCTCAGATGCCGGGAAGCTGGTTTCAAGTTTGGGAGGGCTGGGTTGCTTAAAATTCCAGTGGGTTGCCGAAACCGGGTTGGCTCAGTGGATAGTGTCGGCCTGTGGACTGCCAGGTCCCAGGTTCGATTCCGGTCAAGGGCATGTACCTTGGTTGTGGGCACATCCCCAGTAGGGGGCGTGCAGGAGGCGGCTGATCGATGTCTCTCTCTCATCGATGTTTCTGGCTCTCTATCCCTTTCCCTTCCTCTCTGTAAAAAATCAATAAAAAATACCGTATATATATAAAAAAATTTCCAGTGAGTCCAAGGTCAATCAGTTCATATTCTCATGCCCATTGCTTAATAGACTTTTCCTCCCATTGGCGTCACCTTACCTCTCTCGAGGATGTGAAATCGGACCGCATCTTCATAGTTTGTACCTGGATAGCATGCTATTCTCCCTCTTAATCACCCTACAAAGAAGTCCCTTTGTTCGGTGAAATGAGGACTGCTCAGGTGGCTCCTCCAGTGGAGTAAGGAGTGTTTCTTTCTGGAATCTAGGGTCAGAATGATAGAGAAGCCCCATCATTCCTAGGGGTAACCTGAAACTCTCCTCCTGAGGGACCCTAAAGATAGATCTTCCTTTGGTGACTGTTATCTCAGGATCCTGTTTTTTGTTTTTTGTTTTTTTGTTTGTTTTTTTACTTTCTTTGATTATCACCAGGAATGTCTGGTGAGAAGGCAGAGCCTGGTGTGTGATGCGCTGAGGATAGATGGGGAAGAGGTTCTATCCCTCACCTGAGATGAAGAGAGCAATGAGATAATATTGTGGACAGTTATAGTCAAGAGTCAGCAGCAGCATCTGACAGAGACAGCAATGCCCTGCAGAGCTGGGCCCCCGCTCCCCATAAGTGCTCTGGACCAGGGGATCCAGCAGCTTGGCCATGGAACAGGGATGCTGGAGTGGAATGTACTTCCCAGTGTGTGTGAGGTGCTCTCTGGAATCTCTGATAAAACTGCTGGGGGATGCCGAAACCGGTGTGGCTCAGTGGATAGAACGTCGGCCTGCAGACTGAAAGGTCCCAGGTTTGATTCCGGTCAAGGGCATGTATCCTGGTTGCGGGCACATCCCCAGTAGGGGGCGTGCAGGAGGCGGCTGATCAATGTCTCTCTCTCATCGATGTTTCTGACTCTCCCTCTCCCTTCCTCTCTGTAAAAAATCAGTAACATATATTTAAAAAAAAAACTGGTGGGAGACCCTTGGCAATAAATATATACAAGTGCACCATCCCCAAAATTCCATACAAGGGTGTGTGGGGGTGCCTAAATCTGTGCGCGCCTATGTGTGTGCATGTGTGTGTGTGTAGGCTGTGAAAGACAAAATGAAGGGAAATGGAACGCAAGCAGTTGGGAAGGCTGTTTAAATGTTTCAAATGAACTGTGGCCTGACTGACTGCTTTTTAATTTCTTTTTCTGTGCTTTCTGCTCTGATTTTACTTTCATTTTTAAATAGGAGAGTATGTCATTAAAATATCTGTGGGCTAAGAAAGGAACCAAATTCCCCGGCTACTGATTGATAAGAACACTTAGCAGGAATTACATTTGCAATTTCATGTGTAATTTTGGGATGGACTTGGCCTCTGGGAAAAACATCCTCACAATGTGGAAAGACCCCTGAGCTCTTTTATGGGACAAAGGATCAGATTTTTCGCCTTCCTCCTCAGCAGCCACGTGGCCTCAGACTAAAGTAGTTTCTTTATTTCTTGAAACTACTTCCTTAAGGGTGAAACAGAAAGGTATTTTCTGCCCAATGGAGCAGTATAGTACGGTGTAATTGAATTGTATGCGCATGCTATGAATTATTATGAAAAATTAAGGTTTTTATTAGTGTTATTATTATTGTTGTTGTTGTCCTGGAATGATGATGATGTCAAGTTTCAGAGAAACAATTTGCTTTCCAAATTAGATAGCTCGGTGCTAAAAATGATGAAAAGGCTTAATACTGGCTGTCAAGGAGAGCAAAGCAAACTAGGTCAAAAAAGAGGAATTGGATTTGTGAACTGGAATTTAATATGCTTGCATGAAATGCCTCAGAGAGATGACTTAGAGCACTCAATAAGGACCTGTTGGTTGGGTGATTTGATTTAGAGCAGCACAATCCATGAAAATAAACACTGACCCATCTACCCAGGAAGAGCTTTGCAAATCAAATAGCTTTTGGTCAACAGGCCTGATGACAATATGAGAAATTCAATTTTCTCCACATCTATTTTTATATATTGGATTGGAAGCCTGTGGCTTTTTGTGGGAATCTGTGGCAGAAATTGAGTGTTTTAGCTGCAAGTTGAGCGTACGAGTCAGTTTAGTGAACAAAGAAATATAAATTGTATCACTGTTTAGGAATATGATGTGGAACACAAGTTATATATACACACATATATATGTATATATATACATACATATACAGTGGTACCTCGAGATACGAGTGCCCTAACATGTGAGATTTTTGAGATACGAGCCGTCGAGCGAGCGATTTTTGCTTTGAAACACGAGCAACAGTTGAGATAGGAGTCATCGCGCGGATTGGCCGGCTGCACACAACCCACTAGTTTACCACGACTCGAGCGTCTCATAGTTTCCCACGCCTCAAGGTTACAGAATGAATTAAACTCGTATCTCGAGGTACCACTGTGTGTGTGTGTGTGTGTGTGTCTGTGTATGTGTAGTGTGTATACACATACATACATACATACATACACACACGCACACACACACACATATATGGTTAAGCCATTAATGAAATACTGTGAGACAAAATACATTTGGTCAAAGGTTCTAAAAGCTATTTGAAAATCTATTTTTAATATTTATTTTCCTTTTGTTAAAACATACCATATTCTAGAATTTCTGAATCCCAGTACAAAGACACAGTGATCAATAAAAAGCGGGCAAAAAACTTGAACTTCATTAAGGAAGACATATGCCTGGTCAATAAGCACATGAAAAAGTTTTCAACATTGTTAGTTAACAGGAAGATACAACGTAAGCATGTGTGAGGTGCTCCTTGGAACCATACCTGAGGTACTACTACCCACTAGAATGGCTAAAATGGAAAACACTGACCATACCGAATGCTGGCGAGGATGAGGAGGAACTGAATTCTCTCATATGCTACTGGTGGAACTCTGAAATGGTACAAACACTTGGGCAAAGAGCTTGGTGTTCTTATACAGTCAAACACGCACCTACGTTTGTCCTAGCAACTCTACTGCTAGGTATTTACCCATAAGGAATGAAAGTGGACATTCAGCAAAGTAGAGTTGAACAAAGTAAAGTTGAATAAGTTGAACAAAGGAGAGGTGAACAAAGTAGAGTTGAACGAGTTGAACAAAGTAGAGTTGAACGAAGTAGAGGTGAACGAAGTAGAGGTGAACAAGTTGAACAAAGTAGAGGTGAACGTAGTTGAGCTATGTCCCAGCATTGACTCGGGGGGTTTCAAAAGGTTCTGTCATCTTCTGAGCTCTACCTTCTCATTTTACAAGCATTTGTGGGTTTGGGTGATTTTTCAGGTTCCTTGAAGTTCTACATGCTCAGAGTCCATGGAATATGACTCCCTCAAGATGTGACTCATCTGAGACCCATGAAAGTTGTGCCAACCTGGCTGCCAGCAGGAAGAAGGGCTCAGATTGCAAGTACTCCAACGTGTCTGGCAGCTCTTCAGGAATTGTCCCCTTTTCAGAGGAAAACTCTCCCCCATTCCCTCCCAGTAGGGGTAGGAAGGGGGACCCTGCTCTGATCATGTGACTGGATATATTAATAAATCCATTCAACAAGTATTTAGTGAACACCTGCTACATACAAGACATTGTGTGAAGAATTGGCTTTGATGATCCTGAGAAAGAAGAACAAAGTAGGTGGGATCTCAATACCAGATTTCAAGCTGTCTTACAAAGCCACTGTTCTCAAAACAGCCTGGTACTGGCACAAGAACAGACATATAGATCAATGGAATAGAACAGAGAACCCAGAAATCCACCCAAACCACTATGCTCAATTAATGTTTGACAAAGGAGGCAAGAGCTTAGTGGAATCAAGACAGTCTCTTCAATAAATGGTGTTGGGAAAATTGGACAGATACATGCAAAAAAAATGATACTAGACCACCAACTTACACCATACACAAAAATAAGCTCACAATGGATACAGGACTTAAACAGAATATGGGAAACTATAAAAATACTAGAGGAATCCACAGGCAGCAAAATCTCAGACATATGCCAAAGCAATTTCTTCACTGTCGCTCCTAGGGCAATGGAAGCTAAAGAGAAAATAAACATATGGCACTACATCAAAATAAAAAGCTTTGGCACAGCAAAAAGATGCATCAACAAAAACACAAGAAAGCCCACTGCATGGGAGAACATATTGCCATTGTTATCAACGATAAGGGTTAAATCTCCAACATTAACAGGGAACTCATACAACTTAACTAAGGGAAGATAAACAACCCAATCAAAAAATGGGCAATGGATCTAAATAGGCACTTTTAGAAAGAAGACATAAGGAAAGCCAAGAGACATACGAAAACATGCTCAAAGTCACTAATTATCTGAGAGATGCAAATCAAAATGACAATGCAGTACCATCTTATACCTGTCAGAATGGCTATCATCAACAAAAGACAAGTAGGTGAGGATGTGGAGAAAAAGGAACCCTCGTGCACTGCTGGTGGGAATGCAGACTGGTGCGGCCACTGTGGAGAACAGTATGGAGTTTCCTCAAAAAACTAAAAATGGAACTCCCATTGGACCCAGTGATCCCACTTCTAGGAATATATCCCAAGAAACCAGAAAAACCAATTAGAAAGGGTATATGCACCCCTATGTTCATAGCAGCACAATTCACCATAGCTAAGATTTGCAAACAGCCTTAGTGCCCATCAGCAAATGAATGAATTAAACAACTATGGTACATCTACACAACGGAATACTATGCTGTGGTAAAAAATAAGGAATTCTTAGCATTTGCAACAGCGTGGATGGAACTGGAGAACATTATGCTAAGCGAAGTAAGCCAGTCAGAGAAAGATAAATATCACAAGGTCTCACTAATTTGTGAAATATAATGGACAACATAAACTGATGAACAAAAATAGATCCAGCTGTACTTAGAACACTTTTCTATGTCCATAAATGCAATGCTCATACATACAGCCACACTAATTTATTTATGCATTATCTAGGGCTGCTTTCATGCTATAACAGCAGAGTTCAGTAGTTGAGACAGAGGGTCTGCAAAGCCTGAAATATTTTCTATCTGGCTCTTTGCAGGAAACAGTTTGCCAGTCCCTGGACTAGATAATCAACATATAAAACTTGTTTAAGAGCTTTATTTTTACTGATCACTTAAGGTGAAAACACACACACACACACACACACACACACACACACACACACAGAAAAAAAATAAAAATAAAAAAATAAAAAACACCCACCACTCTTATAGCCATCTGACCTTTCCTTTCTACTCATTCACATTTCATGAGAACCCAGTACACTGTATTAAAAATTATTTACAGCCAAAATCATCATACTCCATGAGAAGTTTTCCCTACAATGAAAATTTCAAAAGGCAAACTTGCAATCCACACTGCAGACAAATTTTAGAGTAACTACAATACATGACATCATAATCTGTAACTCCCAGTCATAAAACATGTAGGTTGTATGACAGCTAGCATGTGTGAGCATGGGATAAAGTATGGTATGAAGTGTTTTCTTCTGGCTTTTGAAAACAGACTATCTCTTTCAAAACCAATGCCTGCAAAACTTAGTGCTGGTCATTATTTGAGAAGGTTATTTTGTTTCTAGGAAACGGAGAGTTGGAATAATAAGAGGTCTGGGTCATCACTGAAAATGACTCTGTTAAAGAAGGTCAATAGACATATGTAAAGATGCTCAACATCACGAATAACCAGAAAAGTGAAACTTAAAACCACAATGAGGTACCACCTCGCGCCTCTCAGAATGGCTATCATCAATAAATCAGCAAAAAGCAAGTGTTGGGGAGGGTGTGAAGAAAAAGGAACCCTTGTGGATTGTTGGTGCGAATGCAGACTGGTGCAGCCACTGGGGAAAGAAGCATGAAGTTTCCTCAAAAAAATTAACAATGGGACCGCATTATGACCCAGTGATTCCACTTCTGGGACTATATTTGAAGAAACCCCAAACACTGATTTGAAAGAATATATGCACTCCTATGTTCATGGCACCGTTATTTACAATAGCCAAGATTTGGAAGCAGCAAAAGTGCCCATCAGTAGATGAGTGGATAAACAAGCCATAGCACATTTACATAGTGGAATATTACTCGGCCATAAAAAGGAAATCTTGTATTTTGCGACAGCATGGATTGAGAGTATTATGCTACGTGAAATACGTCAGTCAGGGTATGATATGATTTCACTTATATGTGGAATCTAATAAACTAGAACAAAATAGAAACAGCTTCATGGGTACAGAGAACAGACTAACAGCCATTAGAGGGGATGGAGGTTGGGGGCTAGGTGAAAAGGTAAAGGTATTAAGCAAAAAAAGTCAGCCTGTAGGCTGAAGAGTCCTGGGTTCAATTCCGGTCAAGGGCATGTGCCAGGGTAGTGGGCTTAAAGAAGGCAACTGAGAGGGTGTAGGCCAGGCTGAGAGACTGCCGCCAAGTGCATGAATTTCGTGCACTGGGCCTCTAGTATGCATATAAATTCTTTGTTTAATCTCATCCCACCACCCCTCCCCTTCCCTCGAGATTCATCAGACCGTTCCATGTTTCCATGCCTCTGGTTCTATTTTATTCATCAGTTCTATTTTATTCACGGCCCAGTGCATGAAATTTGTGCATGGGGGGTGTGTCCCTCAGCCCAACCTGCACCCTCTCCTATCTGGGACTCCTCAAGGGATGTCTGACTACCGCTTTAGGCCCGACCCCTCTCACAATCCAGGATTGCTGGCTCCTAACCTGATTGCCCTCAACTGGCCCCCTGCCAGCCTGCTTCCCCCAACTGCCCCCTGCTGGCCTGCTCGCCCTCAACTGCCACCCCTTGCCAGCCTGCTCACCCCAACTGCCCCTGCTGGCCTGCTTGCCTCCAACTACCCCCTGTCAGCCTGCTAATCCCCAATTAACCCCCCCCCTTGCTGGCCTGCTCGCCTCCAACTGCCCCCGCCAGCCTGATCGCCCCCAAGTGCCCTGCGCCAGACTACTCACTCCCAACTGCTCTCCCCCTGCTGGCCTAATCGCCCCCAACTTCCCTCCCCTCCAGGCCTGATCACCCCTAACCCCCTCTGCCTCTGCTCCTCCACCATGGCTTTGTTCTGAAGGTCTCCCAGTCTAATTAGCATATTACCTTTTTATTAGTATAGATTAGATTCCTTATTCATTTATTTTGATTTTCAGATTCAATTGTTAATAGATATGTATTTGTTGCCATTTTATTGCTATTTTTAATTTTTTTTCCTTATTCTTAAAGACCCTTCAACATTTTATGTAATACTGGTTTTCTGGAGATAAATTCCTTTAGCTTTCACATATATTTAGAAACTAAATAAAACAAGTAAGTTTATAAGTCACCTAGGCTCTTCAGAAACTCTTTAAGACTCCCTTTCAGGAACAGAGAAAAATAGTATAGAACTAAAAATAAGTATGTAAGTATGAATCCAGTCCATAATAAATGTCTGATATTAGTTGTCTCTAATCTCTGTAGAGTTTTGTCAGAAGAGGGAAACTTTGGCTAAGTATTAAGTCATTCAGCAATGATGTTAAATCGGTGGAATCTGAAATTGAGACTGTTATGCATTTAAAATATCCTCTAAATAAAATTCCAGCGGTTTTGTCTAAAACTGATCATTGGCCGATCACGGCGAGGCCATTTTCTCCCACAAGCTGAATCATGTTAACAGGAATCATTTTTTTAAATGTCTAAATCGATATTTTTCATTCATTTTTAAGTAACCATTCTTTAAGCTGATCTTGTGGGCATTGTCGATGAATCTCTGGCATTATTTAGATTTGTGGGCCGTTAAGGGCCCTCCGACAAATAATGTCAGCTGTTCCATCTTCCACTGACATTGCGGCTGCCCCTCATTACTCACTGGATTTTACTAGCTATCTGGACTCTTTAGGTGTGTGAGTAGCTAGCTATTTTGTCTATGTGAGTGAGGGTTGAAAATCTTCTAGGTGGCTGGTAGGAAACAGAGGGAGACAGAGTATTTGGAATTCTGTGGCTTTTTGTTTGATTGACAGCCTTAGAGCCCTCCTTCTGAGTAACTTTGCATGGGTTGCAATGAACAGTGATACTGGAGTTTAGCCTGGGAGGTACAGAATCTTCAATAATTGAGAAAACGCAGACTATCATGGAACAACCACCTGGATTCATAGACCCCACCCCACAGGAATAGGAATTCAGAAGTTGAAGAGTTACACTCTCTACCCTCACAGAAACCTTCTTAAGAGATATGTGACTTTCCAACTTTCTGAGTAGATGAAAAGATTTCAAAGCTATAGCTGTGGTCTTGCAGGGAGAGTTTAAGGCGCAAAATCAACATAGACTGTGGAATTTTTACCCCGTGACGGACCATCACTGGACTAAGAAAGGCTCTTGGGTTACACTGAACAGCTCCATTCTCTGAATAGCCTCACTTATCTGGAAAATGAGGCTGAACTTGGAAGTTTAGAGTCTTGCTTCTCAAACTGTATGGGTGAAGGATTGTGTACAGTGGTACCTCGAGATACGAGTGCCCTGACATACGAGTTTTTTTGAGATACGAGCCATCGAGGAAGCGATTTTTGCTTTGAAATACAAGCAACATTTGAGATACGAGTCATCGCGCGGATCGCCCGGCTGCACCCGACCCACCGGTTTACCGCGACTCGAGCATCTCATTCCCACGCCTCAAGGTTACGGAACGAATTAAACTCGTATCTCGAGGTACCACTGTATTTTATTTCCAGTTCATCACTGATTGATACTTTTGTTAAATACAATAAGAATCACTAATAAACCAATGATGTGCTCAGGTGCCACCAATGTCTTAGCAAAATGCCAGTTTCGAAGTGCTTGCTGTCAATTCCTGACCTATTCATCGTGGACTTGAACGTTGGTTTGGATGGGTGCTGGTCCACAGACCACGTTCTGAGCATCACTGGTTTCAAGCGGATATTGGCCACCTGCAGCCTACAGGTCAAAGCTAGCCCACTGCCTCGTTTGAAAAAAGTTCTTAGCACACAGCCACGCCCCTTCCCTTCCAAATTGTCTCTGGCTGCTTTCAGTGCCACAACGGCAGGTTTGAGTTGTGACAAAGGCCGTGTGGCATCCAGAATATTTACTGTCTGGCTCCTGATGAAAAAACGGTCTACCTTGGTTTAGAGGGCACAAAACATAAAGGAGCCGCATTAATTTTCTAAGGCTCCTTCCAAACACAGAGAGACAATAATTCTAACAAGATTCTTGGTACAGGGACAATTGTCTGCCTGGCCCTGAAAGAGGAATAGCCAGAAAACACCGTTCCTTCTGGTAAATTAGATCAATATTTCTATGAAGACGTTCTATTCCAAAAGAAAATATATATTTTTTTTGCTATCCATTTGTATGTCCCATATTCCAGTGTATGCCACCTATGCACTCTAATTACATACATAATTGTATGTCTGGTCAGTGGTTGAGTGTCGACCTATGAGCTAGGAGGTCACGGTTCAATCCCTGGTCAGACCACATACCTGGGTTACGGACTCGATCCCCCGGTGTGGGGCGTGCAGGAGGCAGCCGATCCATGATTCTCTCTCATCATTGATGTTTCTCTCTCTCTCCTTCTCCCATCCTTTCTGAAATCCATAAAAAAAATATTTTTAAAATGGTCAAAGCTCTATCTAGATTTCTGGCTTATTCCTTTCTTAGATTTCTAGAAATGTGTGCGTTCTTATTTCATTTTCAAAACCTCGCCGATTCCTAATACAGTGGTACCTCGAGATACGAGTTTAATTCGTTCCGTAACCTTGAGGCGTGGGAAACTATGAGATGCTCGAGTCACGGTAAACCGGTGGGTCGTGTGCAGCCGGCCGATCCGCGCGATGACTCGTATCTCAAATGTTGCTCGTATTTCAAAGCAAAAATCGCTGGCTTGAAGGCTCGTATCTCCAAAATCTCGTATGTTAGGGCACTCGTATCTCAAGGTACCACTGTAATCACTAAGTTTCTCTGTTTACCACGAAGGCCTTTTGGGAATGGGCTGGCATTTGTGGGCTCTGGTGGTTCTTTCTAGTTAAATGGCTTTCATTTGTGGGGATTCACAAATCCCCACTAGCATCCCTCTATCTACTTTGCTGCAGAAAACAAAGCTCCACGAATTTCCTACTTTAGAGTTTGGGTTGAGAATGCTGTTACTATAAAAAAAATTGCAGAATTCTATAATGACATCATGATGCTAAGAGACCTTCCTGAGCATTGTGACAATCAGAGAGGGTACAGATCTCTTATTCTCAGCCAAGTATTGCCCATTACCAATTTCCTTATTTTCCTTCACGAACATTGTCCTGGCACCACATTTACTACCTCAGTGATCAACACAATTATTTACCCAGCCTGCCAGGCGAAAAGTAGCAAGCTCACTGGATTTTTTAATTTAGCTAGTCAGGTGCCTTGTCATTTCTTCCTCGATTGTCTCTTGAAACTGTATTCCTTCCCTTCCCCCATCACAACTACCTTAGTTCAGGCCACAAACAAGAAGCGTTTATTACATATTTTCTCTAAGAAATACCCCTTTGTCCTGGGTTATGTCCTTCTGATTTCAGTACCTCTGAGATGGGCGGTTCCGTTTAACCTAAGGTTATCCAACTTCAAGAATCTAGAGCAGCGGTTCTCAACCTGTGGGTCGTGACCCCTTTGGGGGTTGAATGAGCCTTTTCACAGGGGTCGCCTAAGACTATTGGAAAACACCTATTTCCCATGGTCTTAGGAACCAACACACCGCTCCTCGGTGTAGCAAAATGAAGCAATGTAGTTTACTGTTGTCATATGAAGACTGTTGCCCATGCTACACCACGATTCAAGACAAAATTTCATTTATTTGTCATTAGAAAGAAATATTTCACAATATATAATTACATATTGCTTTTGTGATTAATCCCTATGCTTTAATTATGTTCAATTTGTAACAATGAAAATACATCCTGCCTATCAGATATTTACATTACAGTTCAAGACAGTAGCAAAATGACAGTGATGAAGTAGCAATGGAAGTAATTTTATGGTTGGGGGTCACCACCCCATGAGGAGCTGTCTTAAAGGGTCGCGGCCTTAGGAAGGTTGAGAACCACTGATCTAGAGCATTGCTTTTCTTTGCTGCTCTAGGGTCCACAGACCCTCCTAAACTCTGGACAGTAACCGCTGGAGATGCTGGGATGTTAATAGCTGGTGGCAGGTTTCAACAAGTGGAAAGTCTCTATATGAAGGCTTTAGCTAACACCTCCCTTCAGAGAAACAATTCTCAGAATCATTCTGTACATACATGCTCAGAGGCTCTGGTGGGTTTGAGTTCAAGTTATTCATTGTGGTAGCAAGCTCGTTTGTGAAGATTGTAATTGTATTTTTCTCTTTCCTTATCTCTCCTGTTCTTGCTGTCTCGCTCCTGCTTTTTGGAACTGCCTCCCAAGTAAACCACGTGCCCTTTAGTCCTTGTTGCGGGCCCTGCTTTGGAGGAAACAAGAACTAATATATTAACTCATTATCTATGAAGCTGGAGGGTTTTATTATTATTATTATTTAAATATATTTTATTGGTTTTGAACAGAGAAGAAGGGAAAGAGATAGAAAGCCAGAAACATTGATGAGAGAGAGACATCGATCAGCTGCCTCCTGCACGCCCTCCACTGGGGATGTGCCCGCAACCAGGATACATGCCCTTGACCGGAATCGAACCCGGGACCCCTCAGTCTCCAGGCCGACGCTCTATCCACTGAGCCAAACCGGTCCCGGCGGGTTTTATTATTTTAAAGATGAGAAACCCGAAGCGTGGCTAGGTGCCGTATCTTGTTCGAAGTTTCATTTCTAGGATGTGTGATATGTAGGAGTATATTCTGGCCCACTGTTTCCACACCAGGGTCTCCTTTCCACCTAAGATCCCAAGCACTTGCCATGTAATAGCTCGTTTATCTGTGTAAAAATTCATCATTATAGAGAGATGTTGGGTATTTTCAAAGCCAGTTGTTGAAAGTGGGCCCTTCGCAGTGAGACAAAACAGTAAATACTCATTAGATGAGAGCTTTATTCAAGTGTGAGGACCCCATTGACAGCGATGCAGAGAATGGAGACTTTATTAGCTTTGTTTGTTTTGCAAGCCATTCATATTATAATGCACCGTTTGTCATGATGCGTTTCTTGAAATGCAGCCAAATTAAGTATTTTGTAAACAAAATAGGCCACTCAGATGATTTATGATCATGCACAAATAAATGAACACGCACAATTAAGCTTTCAAATGTAAGTACTCAAGGTTGACTTTCCTCGTTTAAAAAAAAAATAAAATTAGCTTTAAAGTCTTAGCTCTAAATTTGACTAAAGCAGAAAAGAAAACCCCTGTCCAATTGTGAGCTGTTTTTATGTTTTCTTTAGAAGTCTTTTAAATTTTCACTTATTTGTTTTTCGAGAGGCAGAGGAACGGGGGAAGAGAGAGACAGAGAAATCAGCCTGTTGTTTCACTTATTCATGCATTCTTTAGTTGTCACTTCCATGGGCCCCGACCAGGGATCAAACCCATGACCTGGGTGGATTGGGGCAACACTCTAACCAACTGGGCTACCTGGCCAGAGCTCTGAGGCTTTGAAAGCATCAGAAGTATGAAGATACAGTGGCACCTCGAGATACGAGTGCCCTAACAGACGGGATTTTTGAGATACGAGCTATTTTTGCTTTGAAATACGAGCAACATTTGAGATAGGAGTCATCGCGTGGATGGGCCGGTTGCACACGACCCACCAGTTTACCGCGACTCGAGCATCTCATAGTTTCCCACGCCTCAAGGTGACGGAACGAATTAAACTCGTATCTCGAGGTACCGCTGTAGATGAAAGACTGGTGGAGGAAATGAGCATCGCATCCTTGCTGGGCACACATAACAGGCAGGAGCAGAAGACATCTCAGGAATGCCCTCCCGGGTTCTCTAGTCTTGCAATCGCACAAATGAAAGAGGAAACTGGGCCAAGGAAATGAGCATATGGATCAGAGTCCAGAAGAAAACAGCACATGCGGCGAGGAGGAGGGAAGAAATCTTTCTAGAAGGAGCTACAGTGGTACCTCGAGATACAAGCTTAATTCGTTCCGGAACCTTGAGGCGTGGGAAACTATGAGACGCTTGAGTGGGTCGTGTGCAGCCGGCCAATCCGTGCGATGACTCCTATCTCAAATGTTGCTCGTATTTCAAAGCAAAAACCGCTCGCTAGACGGCTCGTATCTCAAAAGTCTCGTATGTTAGGGCACTCGTATCTCGAGGTACCAGTGTATTTAGAGGTAGAGAGAGAAGGGAACCTTTAAGAGATGTTGGGACACCAGAGTATAGCAACATCAGAAAGCTGTTAGCATCCTCGGGCTGAGGGGGCAAAACAGGAAACAGCTACCAGGCACCGTGATGGTTAGACCCAGGAAGTGGGTTTCCCAGAGGAATTGTCCCCACAAATGAATAGCACGGAGCTGGGAGAGAGCCAGGTGAGTAATTGCTTTGATCTTTTTTCGGTCTCCTGTCCTCTGTTCACTCTCCAGGTCACTCCTATGAACTAAACCCAACTACAGCCAGAGGTTCAGAGGTCTGGCTGATAGAGTCCGTGGAAAGAGGCCTGGTTAGGCACATAGAAGGACAGACAGATGGAGAAGAGATCTAGGAACTGTAGAAGGAAGAGGGAGGTCCTCATTTTACTTACTCGCTCATGAATCAAATCTGAAATATTCCCAAGGAAATGCACTTTCAGGAGTGCTTTAGCTCCCCAAAGGATGGAACTTAGACTCAGCAATTACAATAACCAATTGAGGAGCACTTGAAATAGTTTTTTTTTTTGGCTTAACATTTAAATTATCCACTAACATTTATGTCAGTGGTTCTCAACCTTCCTAAGGCCGTGACCCTTGCATACAGTTCCTCATGGGGTGGTGACCCCCAACCATGACATTTTGCTACTGTGATGCATCGTGATGTAAATATCTGCATTTTCTGATGGTCTTAGGCAACCCCTGTGAAAAGGTCGTTTGACCCCCAAAGGGGTCGTGACCCACAGATTGAGAACCGCTGATTTATGTGAAAGTTTGTACACATTTGGCTACATATTTAAGCAGAGAACTGTGGTAATAACTATCATATCAATAGATAGTAAGGTGTCCATGAAACAAAATGAATTTATGTCTTTAATATTTGAAACGTTGGTGTGACACAAATCTTTTCTCAGTTGACTAAATATTGCATCCATATCTCCAAAATGTATTTAATGGAATCGGACAGAATTTTTTTACATATTCTTTTTTTTTAAATATATTTTATTGATTTTCCACAGAGAGAAAGGGAGAGGGATAGAGAGCTAGAAACATCAATGAGAGAGAAACATCAATCAGCTGCCTCCTGCACGCCCCCTTTGGGGATGTGCCTGCAACTAAGGTACATGCCCTTGACCAGAATGGAACCTGAGACCTTTCAGTCCGCAGGCTGATGCTCTATCCACTGAGCCAAACCGGTTTCGGCTTTTTTAAAACATATTCTTATTGATTATATGAAATGATCACCTGATGCGCTCCTAGGGAATGTTTTGCCCTATTAGTCTGTGGCTTTTATTTGAGTGTGACACCATGCTTGCAGATTTGCTGCAGTTCATTCATTCATTCATTCATTCATTCATTCAATGAACACTTGTTGAGCATCAAGCAGTGTGCTTCGCATAAGAGTTAGATGCTAAAATGTTCCTTGCCTTATTCAATAGTACATACAAGTTTAGGAGGTTGATAAGAAACAAGTAAATTCTTTAATAAAATATGTCCAGATTATGATCAGCACTGCACAGGAAATGAAAATAGTGAGGAGGCTGAAATATAACCAGGGAGAAAAAATCTCAGTAGATAGGGTGGTCATGGAAGAGCCTTTTGAGAAGAGAGTGTAAAAACTGAGGTCTGAAGGATGGGGAGGAGCCGGACCTGCAAAGAGCAAGAGGAAGTCTAACACAGGCAGAGGGAACAGGAAATACGAAGGCCTAGAGGCAGGAAAGGGCCTGAGTCCTGTGACAGTGTAGCTTCATCTTCCCTTAAGATAAGGGGACTTGGGGGAGAGGTACTTCATAAACTGGTCCCCATCCTAGATTCATTAAATCAGAATCTATGGAGAAGAGTCTTGGAAAACAGATGAATGCTATCATTAGGATCAACACAAAGTGATGAACAAAAATAGATCCAGCAACAAATGGCAGGGAAGAGGTTAGAGATCAACCAAAGGACTTGTATGCATGAAGATTAGCATCACCAATGGACACAGACACTGGGGCGGTGGGGACTTGCTCTCCAGGAGGTGGGAGTAGCCAGGGGAGAGTCAATGGGGGGAGGGGGCAGAAACATATGTAAAACTTTAAACCATAAAAAAAGGCAAAAAAAAAAAATGTGGGCACCCTCTAGGAGCAAAGACCAGCCCTTGGTTGTTAGTCAATAAGGAAATGAGGTCCTCAGTCCTACAACCATAAGGAAGTAAATTTGGTTAATATTTTGAAAGTTTGGAAACTGAGGTTTTTTTTCAGTCTACCAGTAAGAACCCAAACATTTTGATTTTGGCCTTGTAAAATATGAAGGTGGGAAACCAGCTAAGCCCACTAGGACTTCTGCCCTATAGAACTGTGAGACAATAAATTTATCCTGTCTCAAGCCACTAGGTTTGTGTTGAATTCTTATGGCAGCAATGTGAAACCAATCCAAGAGATAACAGTCAAATTTAGCAGTTCCCAGCCTTAAGGCCACTCTTTACACTACTATCATTGGGATTCCTGTGGGAACCTCTTTCACGTCCCGCGTGGTTCAGGGTTCCTGGTTCAGGTTCTGGAGGAGGCCGCACACAAATGAAAAGAGACTAGAAAAGCATTAATTTGGGGATATTGGGGGGCCAGGTGGGAGCCTTCCTCTAGTGGAACGACTACCACCTTCCTTTGTCCTTGCCATCCCTTTTATTCAGGTTTGGGATACACCCTTTGCCCTGAAGTAGGCAATTCCAGTAACAAGTAGATTATCTTTATCAGTAAGGTTTTATATGATTATTTGATGGGGAAGTTCATTGTCTCAATTAGATAGGGGGTGGCTGGCTTTGACCTTTCAGAGCTTCAAGGTTGACCAGCCTTCAGGATTCCTTGTCCACTTTCTATTAGTGAGACAATTATTGGTTTCTGGCAGATTCCCACCATTAGATTAGTGAATTGAGCCATATACCAGTCATTTAACTTTTCTAAGATTCACATTCCTTATCTGTAAAATGGAGATAAAAGTATCCCTAACTCACTGAGTGGATTTGAGATTCTAATGAGATGAGGCTTATAAACTAGGAAACACCATGCAGACATCTGGAGGTTGTTCCCATAGATGTTATCAGGATACCTTTTGGCAAGGCTCTTGCACTTAAACTCTTTCCACTCGTTACAAGTTGCGTTGCCTGGGCAGGAAACGTGAGGATGGTATAGTACGGTCCTTGGAGTAGGAAATGTTTGGGATCACACCTTTGGAAGGAATAGGGAGGAAGCAGGAATGGGTCAGGGAGAAGCTGAGCTGGGATGTCATCTAAACAAAGTGACAGCTCATTTCATGGGTACATTGGAGATGGGAGGACCCTCCAGACTTGTCCAGGGATGTCCCAATATCTGAGACTTTATGACCCATGCATTCTTGATCATTGGATAAAATTTCCCTGGAAAGCCAAAACCAGTTTGGCTCAGTGGATAGAGCATCGGCTTGCGGACTGAAAGGTCCCGGGTTCGATTCTGGTTGGGGGCATGTACCTTGCTTGCGGGCACATCTCCACTGTGGGACGTGCAGGAGGCAGCTGATCGATGTTTCTCATCGATGTTCCTGACTTTCTATCTCTCTCCCTTCCTCTCTGTAAAACATCAATAAAATATATTTAAAAAAATATTTCCCTGGAAAGAGTGCATGAGTTCAGTCCAATCTGCTGGATTAAGTAGAGATAGCCCCTGATGAGGACTCGCAGAAGCTCGAGATATAAGGCCTTTAATCCTGAAGGAGCATCTATAGTGTTCATTATAGTGTTCATCACAATATTCCTTATCTTCATGGACCTCCAATAAGAGATTTTTCCATCACAAAAAAGGTGAGAATAGCTTTTCCAGTTACCCATGTGACTTCTAAATCTTCCTTGTATGTCAGAATTTCACTCACCTGCAAGACAGAAGGAATTCTGCTATCAATATTCAACTTCTAACTCTCAACGGTCTGTTGGATCAACCCATTCTTTAGCTCCTCCTCATAATCACAGATTCCTGGGTCAGTTTGGAGCCAGCTTCAATACTCGAGCATGTACGTCTACCAACACCATGTCCCGGAAATAACAGTGGGAAAGAACTGAGGAGGAGAGTCCCTCTTAGGAACCATCTTAAAATGCCCACGGGCTAAATGTTTAAATGAACGAACCGCTGGGGTACCCAAGGCTCCAGTTTCGGGTGCTGAAAGGGAACATCCTGTGCGGCGGCACCCACAGGCTTTCAGGCGAGTTTTCCGAGAGACATTTTAATATTTCATCTTCTCAAGCCTCTTCTCTCCTTCAAGTGGAATAATCAACTGAAAATGTCCTGTGACCTTGAAGTATTTTTATACCACACGCCAAGCCTTGCAAGTTACCCTAGGATGCGGAGCTGAACTGTTTTGGTACTGTGTGATGAAGAAGGGAGAAATTAGAACAGGAAAGGAAAAGGAGAGGAGAGACATGTGCTTTATACATCTTGTTCGATGCTATTCCCTGGCTGCCGATGGTGTGCCTTTGGAATTAGCATTAATGCTCCCCTGCCTCTCATGAGTGTTATTGTTCGGTTATTACAGGGAGTGGAAAATATTAACCTGCACTCAGACCTTTGGTATAATTGAGAAAACATATTGTGACTCTTGGGATTTGGGGTAAATACACTTCCCCCAAAGATTTTCCCCAGTGAATGCTTTTCTCCCATCAACACTGCAAATGAGACCTATTCCTGGGTCTTAGAGAATTATAGATAACGGGAGAGGACATTTTCTGAGTACAGAACATGTTATCTTGATCTCTACCTCAATGTCGCACGGGCAAAGCATTGGTCCGAAACTGATTTCCTCGCTACATCTGCTCCTCCTCCTGTATTTCCTGTTTTGATAAGAAGACCAAATATCCTCTCAGTTATCTAAATCAGAAACTTGGGAATTAAAGAAAGGGAAGCTAGAGAAAATGGAGAGAGAGAAGGTCTCAAATAAATGAAGGAAGATAATTTTCTATAGCTGAATAAGAAAATGCATTCAAATTAAATGGGATAACCAAGTAGCTGACATAATAAAAGAAAAAAACCCACCTATGCATCCTATGACAATTTTTTTTAGAAAACTGAGGCTAAAGAGAAAAGTCTTAACCCTTTCAAGAAGAATATTTTGTTCCGTTTCTAGAATGGAACAAGAATTCAATTATAATCTTTCTCTCCATCAGCAACACCAGATGCGTACCATGCAATATATTATCCAACCCAGGAAATCTCACCTGGAACATATAGATCAATGTTTGGGGTAAAAGGTACAAGCCCTGACTATCCTAGGCACACTGGGACAAAGGGTCATTATACCAAAAGCTGTTAAAGTAAGGATTTCAAAGGTCAGAGGGAAAATTATTTTAACCTAAGATTCCATAAACAGAAAATACTAAACTAGTAGTAGGGCAGAATAAAGACTTTCAGACATGCAAGAAAGTGTGGCCCCATGCATGGTTTTCTTGGTAAGATACTTGAGGATCGATTTGTATTTTCAAAAATGGTGAAGTAGCCGAGACCCGTTTGGCTCAGTGGATAGAGCGTCGGCCTGCGGACTGAAAGGTCCCGGGTTCGATTTCGGTCAGGGGCATGGACCTTGTTTGCGGGCATGGAAATTTCAAATGCCATTGAATGTTGTAGAGATGTCCATTCTTTTCATTCCCTTGGGTGGAATGTAGAGGGAAAGTGAGAAGTATTTAAGGGGGTTAAGTCTACATCTAAAAATCAGGAAATCAATATCAAATGCTTAAGATTGATACATAAATAAAAAATATCAGCATATGCAAATGACTGAGAAATAGAAAGTGCTACCCATCAGAGAAACAAAATTAAATATCGTGGTTTCTTCCAAGGTAGGCAAGTGCAGTTTTTCATCGTATGCTCGTTTGTACTATTTCATTTTCAGGTATATTGCTTTGCACATATTAGTATGATAAGCCAGAGAAACAGAAGATGCAGCATCAGCAACATTAGCAATTTGGTTTCCGGAGAACAGCTTCATCCATTACACTAACTGAAATGTGGCTAATGTGAAACCCATTGGTATTGTAACTTTGATCTTATTTATTTCGTAAATTTGGTTTGGCTTTATAATGGAATGAAGGCGTATAGATTTTAAACGTTAGCGTTGTGTATGCACATTACAAAATATCATTAGAATAAAAAATCATGTAGATCAAACAATACAGTTAAAAAATGGGCAAAGGACTTAAATAGACACTTCTCCAAAGTGGATATACAGATGGCCAAGAGACATATGAAAAAAAATGTTCAAAATCACTGATCTTCAGAGAAATGCAAATTAAGATAACAATGAGGTGTCACCTCGTACTGTCAGAATGGCTGTCATCAATAAATCAACAGATGACAAGTGCTGGCGAGGATGCGGAGAAAAAGGAACCCTCGTGCACTGCTGGTGGGAATGCAGACTGGTGCAGCCACTGTGGAGAACAGGATGGAGTTTCCTCAAAAAATTAAATATGGAACTCCCATTTGACCCAGTGATCCCACTTCTGAAAATCCTACATAATAAAGAGCTAATATGCAAATGGTTGTCTTGCCCTCACTCTGTCACGTTGTGATACCCTCGTGCCATTATAATCCATCACCAGGGAACTGCGTGCACAGCGGGCATGCATGGGTGAGTGGGGTTGCGTGTGCAGCGAGGCGCACGGATGTGGATGGGGACTTGATGCTGCATGCACACATGGAGGCGGGTCTCGACATCCACGCGGCGATGCTGGGGGTCCCGGCGGCTACCCCCCACTCCAGCCTGCCTCTTTGGGGCAATCCATCAAGGAGCTCCGAATGAGTGGGCAGGGCCTACCTCTTTGGGCATCAATCTCAGGGCCCCCACACTGAGAGGGGGCACAGGCCAGGCTGGGGGACCCCACCCCCCAGCCCGAGTGCACGAATTTCATGCACCAGGCCTCTAGTGTATAATAAGAAACCCGAAACACCAATCAGAAAGAATGTGTGCGCCCCTATGTTCAGAGAAGCATGGTTTACAATAGCTAAGATCTGGAAACAGCCCCAGTGCCCATCAGTAAGTGAGTGGATAAAAAGCCATGATACATTTACACAATGGAATACTATGCAGCAGTGAAAAAGAAGGATCTCTTACCCTTTGAGACAGCAGGAGGGACCTGGAGAGTATTATGCTAAGTGAAGTAAGCCAGTCAGAGAAAGACAAGTGTCACATGATCTCACTCATACATGGAATCTAATGAACAAAATAAATTGACGAACAAAATAGATCCAGAGACATAGAAGCATGGGACAGACTGTCAAATTGCAGAGGAAAGGCAGGGCGAATGGGTGGGAGGGAAGAGATCAACCAAAGAACTTGTGTGCATCTGTGCATAACCCATGGACATAAACAGTAGGGTGGTGGAGGCCTGGGGAGGGGTGGCAGCATGCTATAAGGGATCCATGAGAGAAAAAAAGGGGACATGTAATACTTTCAACAATAAATTTTTTAAAACATACTGTAGGTCAACTCTTGAGAGGCCAAACCATTTTTTCCCTATCATTTTATCACTTAAGGTTGACAAATACCACTTCATTGTAAGGGGTCAAGTTACCTTGGTCCCAAGTCATTATTCAGGGCTTAGTTCAATTTCGTCTCTTCTTAAATATATTTTCATTGATTTCAGAGAGGAAGGAAGAGGTAAAGAGAGATAGAAACACCAATGATGAGAGAGAATCATTGATTAGCTGCCTCCTGCACACCCCTATTGGGAATTGAGTTTGCAACCTGGGCCTGTGCCCTGACCTGGAATCAAAGTGTGACCTTCTGGTTCATAGGTCAATGCTCAACCACTGAGCAACACCAGCCAGGCCACTTTCTTCTTCTTCTTCTTTTTTTTTTGTAAAGCATTTCTGTAATCTTTTAGGAAAAATGATGATGGTTTCCTTTGAGTCACACTGTATACTGTACAGCTCGTTTCTCTCTTTTATAGAGTTACTAGAGGCCTAGTGCACGACATTTCCTGCACTGTAGGGGGGTCCCTCTGCCCTGCCTGCACCCTCTCGCAGTCCAGGACCCCTCCACGACCCCACAGGAAGCGGGCCTAACCTGAGGGATGTCCGAGGGTCCTTTGGCCTGCTGCAGAGACAGAGACTTCTGCCCCCACCTTTGAGCTCGCCAGCTGGGAGCCCAGATTCTGGCTGAGCCACACCCTCCCTGTGGGAGTGCACTGACCACCAGGGGGCAGCTCCTACGTTGAGCATCTGCCCCCTGGTGGTCAGTGCCCATCATAGCGACCAGTTGTTCCATAGTTCGGTCCATTTGCATATTAGCCTTTTATTCTATAGGATTTGTTTACAGAGATGTTTGTTGATGAGTCCTAGACTAAAAGTGCTTATTAGTGGGGCCTATAGCTGATTCCTTAGCAACCAGTTTACAACCAATCACGTACAAGGAGCCCAGGAAATGTTTGCTAAAACAATGGGTGGTGGCAGCAATGATATTCTCTTGGCTTTAGAATCTCTTTCAAGGGTTGATCTTGAAATTGCAAAAGCACTTTAGCCTAAAAGATTTTTAGAAATAGTAAAGTATCGAGATGAAATTTAAGTCTTCTAGTTAGATTTATGAAACATTAAAGGGATCGTAAAAGGAGTTATGTGAAACTCCTCTCCTGAGTATCTGTACTCCTGTGGAGATAAGGTAATGGAGTCATTATATTCCTGTACAGTAAATATTAGCACAATAGTAGACTAATATCTTAGCATGTAATGACATACCGTAGTTACTTACACATGACCAGCTCTGTTAAGATAACTTAGCAACACAGACTCTCACGGCTACGGCATGGAGGGAGTTGAATATATTTCCCAGCCCCCCTTCTTACATCCTGTCCAGTTTTTCTTTAACCCAGATAAAACGAATGTGGCTTATTAGTATATCTGCTTAAGAGAGGGGAGAATAAATCTTCCATACAAAAAAGTCAGCGGGTGAAATCGTGGGGGCTTTTCTGAAAAGGTCAGATTCAGAGGAGGAAGTAGCACTTTATTGAGTGGCATGTTACCATGTGTCATCATTGGTAAGATCTTCATTTCATTTCCTGCTCCGCTCCCCCAACCCCACTACCCATACGATCAACCATCTGCGAGTTCATTTTGCAAGAATTCTCAGGCACCAGTTGGGAGCTCCATGGTTTAGTCACAAGTAAGACGTGGTTCTAACAAGCCTGAGTGAGAGACCCATTGTAATTTGTCTTCTGACCAACCAGCCTGTTACTTGGAGTTTTACAACCTGCCTTTGACAAAGGGGACCCTGTCTCTGTCCATTGATTACAACTCTTTAAATGTCTCACAGGCAGGTAGTTAAACAAAGACTCGAAGGCTCCGTGGGAGCTATGAAAGCTGGCTTACTTGTTTTATTCTTTTTTTACAAAAATACTGTTTTATGGTGCGCTCAATTACAGCACTCTCTCCCAGAATGGCACCTAAGAGGGTCTTCTCTGTATTATGGCAAAACCATTAGGTAATACTTAACCCCTCCACACTTTTTAAATATCTCATTTCATCCCCGCTCATGAAGAAAATTGATTTTTGTAAAATGAAATAAAAACCTCTTTTCTTGACTCTTCTGCTTTTCTGAGCTGGGAATTTCTAGATGGTGATCTAGTTAAAGACATCAACATTCGAAAAAAATAAGATTTATTCAATTCCTTCTGAATGTTCTTTTTTTATTATATTTTTCACTGAGGTTGCTTCAAACATTCTTAAAGATCTACATTAGCTATTTATGGAAACTTCTTTAACTTACAATGTTTATGATTTAAAAGTATCACTTGTTCTCAGCAAGGAGTCAAACAAGGATATCTGAAGAATATTAAGAATTCTTTTGAATTTATTTCCTTTCATCTGTCATCTGCAGTCGCCCCAGTTTTCTTTAAATTACCAATAATTTTTGTATTAAAGCATATTTGATGTACAATATTATATTAGCTTAAGGTGTACAATATAATGATTCTACATTTATATACCTTTCAATGTGATCAACACAATAAGTCTGCTAACCATCTGTCACCATACAGTTATAATATTATTTACTCTAGTCCCATGGAATATTCTTCAACAATAAAAAGGAATGAAATCTTGCCATTTGTAGCATGGGTGGACCCTTGAGGGTATTACACTAAGTGAAATAAGTCTGAGAAATACAAATACCATATGATTTCATTTATAGGTGGAATCTAATAAAGACAAATCAAGTGAATAAGCTACCAATGCTTTTTATAGTTATAAGAAATCTCATTTGAAATGTAGGCATCAAATAGGAACTGATAATATCTCCCATTCCCTTAAAACAAGGCCAGAAATTACAATCCTAAAATATCTCCATCTAGTGCCCGTGGGAATATATGGCTCATACATAGAACTCTGCACTGATGTACACACAGCGACAGTGCTTTGCAGAGGGGAGAAAAGAAATGGTGCCATATTTAGACTTGGTCTAACAGAAAACCTTTCTGTGAACGCTGGGAAACACGTGATTAATCCAACACACATTTTCCAAGTTTTACCAGGCCTTGTCATAAAAATAAGGCCTCGATAGTAATTGTAAAGCAGGATTTCTTTCCTTTTTTAAAAATATATTTTATTGATTTTTTATAGAGAGGAAGGGAGAGGGATAGAGAGTTAGAAACATCAATGAGAGAGAGACATTGATCAGCTGCCCCCTGCATGCCTCCCACTGGGGATGTGCCCACAACCAAGGTACGTGCCCTTGACCGGAATCGAACATGGGACCCTCAGTCCGTAGGCTGATGCTCTATCCACTGAGCCAAACTGGTTTCGGCAAAAGTAAGATTCCTTCATCCCATACCCAGGACTGACAAAACCAATTCCTCTTGCTACTCCAAGAGAAACTCCGAATTCCTGAAGCTTCCCTTCTGTCTGCTCGCAGATATAGCCCTTTTAAGCATCTTCTCTGGCCATTTCACTGACGTCTGCTCGGGCTCCAGGTTGGTGACCTGAAGGTCCCTGTTTTCCTGACATGGAGGGTCCAGTCTCAGGTCACTGTGTGGCTTCTGAAGCAGGGGCCCGGGACACTGGTGGGCACCTCACTGAGAGGAGGCGTGGGCAGAGGGGGCGAGGACAAAGACTCTCCTGCCGGGTGGAGCACAGGAGCTGACACTGGGAACTAGCCAGTTACGCAGCTCTTACTTTTCCACTGAAAATTCTGGAGGGAGTTTCTAGGGACTTTCCATGCTGGAGAATGAGTGTAACGGGAGGAGAGAGGAAGGTTCTGGAAGGTTGCAGAAGATAGAGGATCACGAGATTGACCTTCAGAGCAGGAGAGACTATAACCTCACATATCAATCAGGTAGAATGCTGTTGGACCACCGATCCAATGGGCCAGAAAACTTGAAGTCTTTGCAAATGTCTCCTGGGATATCTTAAACCACCAGTGGACATTTCCCAAAACTCAGCCTAGGTAACGATGGCATTTTCAGACCGAGAACTGACCCGTCTGTGTAAGGCCAAGGAAGCATTAAGTCGGAGAATGTGGCTCACCTTTCTGACAGCTGATCTTTCTGATCAAAGTTACATCTTCAGAGTCACCATATTGGGTAACTTGGAGTTTTGGCTAAGGAGAAATAATGTTGACCCCCACATTTACAATTTTTTTTTAAATTTCTTTATTGATTAGTTTATTACATATATATCCTTATCCCCCCGGTAACCCCCACTCAGGCCCTCACCCCCTGGTGTCTGTGTCCATTGGTTAGGCCCATATGCATGCACACAAGTCCTTTGGTTGATCTCTCCCCCTTATCCCCCTCCCCTGCCTTCCCTCTGAGGTTTGACGGTCTGATGGATGTTTCTCTGTCTCTGGATCTGTTTCTGTTTACAGTTTTTATAAAGTGCCAGGGTTCTTACCTGGCTGGGCCTCAACTTTCCCGCGCAGGTGCTGCGAAACTGCTTTTCCAGAAAGGCAGCGCCCACCCAGCTGCTGCTTTTATAGAGAGGGACACGTAGAGGTGGCAGCTAGAGGGTGTTTTGACTGTCTTACCGAAAAAGAGGTCTTAATAGGAGCCAAGGACAGGTTCTGAAGGTGTCTTGGCTTCTAAGTCCACTGATCTTTTTTTTTTAATATATTTTATTGATTTTTTACAGAGAGGAAGGGAAAGGGATAGAGAGTTAGAAACATCGATGAGAGAGACACCGATTCAGCTGCCTCCTGCACACCTCCTACTGGGGATGTGCCCGCAACCAAGGTACATGCCCTTGACCGGAATCAAACCTGGGACCTTTCAGTCCCCAGGCTGACGCTCTATCCACTGAGCCAAACCGGTTAGGGCTCCACTGATCTTTTCTAATGTCTGTCTGCTGCTGTTGGGTGACCTTCAGCGGACATCAAGTCCCAGCATGGTGCAATGGAGACCCAAGAATTGTTTACCAACAGATCAAGCGCTTATTAGTTTTGTAACCATGGACACGTTATTGAGCCTTCCTTAACAAACTCTTATTTCAGATAGACTTTGTCATGCTTACTTTGCCAGGACATTGTTTAAACAGAGCAATCTACAGTTGATCCTCAGTATTCAAGGCTAGAGGCCTGTTGCACGAAGAGATTCTCTGCAATAGGCCTTCCTTCCCCTGGCTGCCAGCACCAGTTTTCGTCCGACACCCGGGACCCAGGCCTTCGCTCTGGCCGTGGCCTTCAGTGTTGCTCCTGGCCGAGCACCGCTCCTATAACTCCCTCTGCCCCTGCCCTCCCCCTCATAGCGGGCGTCCAGCCCCACCCAGCCACTCAGCTCCTGGTGCTCGCTGCCCAGAGGCCAGGAGCGGCTGGGAGGTAGGGCCGTCACCATCTTTGTCAGGTTAATTTGCATGCTCATTCCTGATTGGCTGGTGGGCATAGCAAAGGTACGGTCAATGTGCATAATTCTCTCTTATTAGTGTCGATTTTGTATTTTTGAATTTGCTGAAATTTATTTGTAGCCCCAAATCAATACTTACATCTCTTTTCACCCAAAGCACACATTCCTAGCTGAGGTGAGAAAAAAAAGGATGATGCTCTGTCTTCTTATTCCAGCTCTCAAACTGTAAACAAGTGTCCTTTTTGGGGGTCTATTTAGTGCCATATTGTTTGCATTTCTGTACTTTCTCTTGGTGATTTCACTATTAAAGATGGCCCCCAAACATAGTGCTAACATGCTGTCTAGTGTTTCTAAGCACAAAAAAAGCTGTGATATGCCCTGTGGAGAAAATGCATGTGTTAGAGAAGCTTTGTTCAGGCATGCGTCATAGGGCTATTGACTGTGTTAATAAATCAGCAATATATACTTTCAAAGTGTCTTTCAACAGAAACACACAAAACAAGGCTCTGGGTTGATCAGTTGACAAAAACACCATGACCCGATGATGACAGGAACCTAACCCTGTATTTCTCCTCTGAGCAATGGTTCAGTGTTTGCTAATGCAGTGTCTGTGTTGACTTGATAGACTGAAACTACCATGAATAATGAGTATTGACTATACTGTAAATGCCTGGTATTTTGTTGGAGCTAAACAAATACTTATTCCTTTTGCTTCTCTCAATGTGCTAAGGGTAAAAATGATGAATTTTCTATCGTGGGGGATGGGTGACTGATTCCCTCCTCCTCTTATCCTTAGAGTGTTTCCTTGAAAACATAATAAGGCCAGTAAGACGCCTAACCTTTGTACTTTACAATGCAAGGTCAGGAGCCTTCTGATCCCTGGCACTGTATATACATACCTCCAAAATTAACTCTCTCGTGTGGCATACTGGAGACTATACAAGGTGAATTTATTTCTTTCTCAAGGAGATTGAAATATTCATCCTGCTACTTCACTGTGGCAACTTGTATAAAACTCTGGACTCTGTAGATACTTTTGAGCTTGCTCACATGCATGTAAACCTGGTTGTGCGTATTCTTTAATACATTGTGCTCCCTCTCTCCATATAATTGAGACGGAGGGGTTTTTGTTGGTAGAATTATGTTATTTCTCCAACACGAGTTGGCGTTTTATTCTGGGAAAACCTGTCATTTTTACATTTCCTGGGCTTGTTTGGACCTGCCAATGACTGAATGGCGTTTTGGCTTTGCCTTGATGCAATTCAAATTATACTAATGTACCTGTTAACTTAAAGTGGTTATGCTTGTGGGCTCTTACTGAATTAATTTTCCGGCTGAATAATGAAGGGATTCAGGTTTTCCATATTTTGGGGTGTAGTTAGAAACCAGATGGGCATTTTGCAAGGTACCCGATGATCCGCATTGTTGACGGAGGATGCCACAGGCATGGGGACAAGGTCGCTTAGATTAGATGTCATGGCCTGATTCTCAGTTATTGGCTCTAGCTCAGAGCTGGATGTCTGATTTCTCCCAGAGATGTGCCAAACCAATCATTGAAGATAGAAAGGAATCTAGAGCTTCATTGCTCCATCGTGTTGGCTGTTTGCAGGAACTCATTTCACCAAAGGACGATGCAGTGGCGCTTGCTTTGGTGCTCATCTGTCTGTTCCCCTCCTCTTTTCCTGCTGATGTTCAGATGGTCCCTGAGTCATGACTCAGCACCCAACCGCCTTTAGGGCAGGATTGGCCAACTCTTGGTTGTTGTGGGGACAATCCCGTGCAGGGTCGAAGATATCATAACATCCCTGGCTTCTACCTACTAGATGGAAGTGCAGTGGTACCTCGAGATACAAGTTTAATTCATTCCGTAACCTTGAGGCGTGGGAAACTATGAGACGCTCGAGTCGCGGTAAACTGGTGGGTTGTGTGCAGCCGGCCGATCCCTGCGATGACTCGTATCTCAAATGTTGCTTGTATTTCAAAGCAAAAATCGCTCGACGGCTCGTATCTCAAAAATCTCGTATGTTAGGGCACTCGTATCTCCAGGTACCACTGTACCTCACTCCTTGCCCCAGCTGTGACAACAAAAATCCCCATGGTCAAACTCCCCCTACTGTGAGACCTGGGGAGATTACCCCAATGAGAAGCACTGCTTTAGAGAGAGAAGGTGTGCGAATATTCTGTGCCAAGTGCGGGTCTCCAGTGTGTCCTGTCTCACCATAGGACAGCGGTTCTCAACCTTCCTAAGGCCGCGACCCTTTAAGACAGCTCCTCAGGTGGTGGTGACCCCCAACCATAAAATGATTTCCGTTGCTACTTCATCACTGTCATTTTGCCACTGTGATGAATTGTCATGTAAATATCTGATAGGCAGGATGTATTTTCATTGTTACAAATTGAACATAATTAAAGCATAGGGAATAATCACGAAAACAATATGTAATTATACATGGTGAAATATTTCTTTCTAATGACAAATAAATGAAATTTTGTCTTGAATCATGGTGTAGCATGGGTAACAGTCTTCATATGACAACAGTAAACTACATTCTACACTTTGCTACACCGAGGAGCGGTCTGTTGGTTCCTAAGACCATGGGAAATAGGTGTTTTCCAATAGTCTTAGGCGACCCCTGTGAAAGGGTCTTTGGACCCCCAAAGGGGTCGCGACCCACAGGTTGAGAACCACTGCCTTAGGAGAACAGAAGCAAACAACGGAAGCTCTTCAGTGCCTGCTCCTGAGGGTGTGCTAAGAGAAAACATGACAAGGTTCTTCTCAGCAGCGGGTTGAACTGTTCTTAAGCTGCCAGCATCCCAGGACCAGCACCTACTGGTGTTTCTCTTGGCTAGACAAGGACGAAAACACTGCCCTTTCCGGAAGCTTCGTTTTGTCTTGCTTTTAGTTTTTTTGTCTCCTTCCTAGGAGGCAGCAAGAACCGCAGTTTCTGGAACATAAAGAACTATCTATCATCTTCATTTCATTCTCTCTGGGTTCTCTGGAGCTCCTGGCTTTGATGGTCCCCTTTCCCACAGGACTTTCACCTTCAGGACTTCTGTCCAACCAAGCTAACTGGCTCACTGCAGAGAGGCGGGAGGGCATGGTGGCTGAAATCACCAGCTGAAAGCCTGGCCATGCCACGCCCTTGATGTGACTTTGTAGAGCTCAGTGTCACATCCGAGTGTCTTAAATTTCCTCCTTACAGAGTGCTCATAATGATACTGACACTCTTACGTCATTATGGTGAGTCTTAAGTGAGTTGATACCTTCGTAGCGCTTGGGATAATGGTATAAGGAAAAATTTGTGATTCAGTGAAAACCTGTACAGTGGCACCTCGAGATACGAGTGCCCTAACATACGAGATTTTTGAGATACGAGCGATTTTTGCTTTGAAATACGAGCAACATTTGAGATAGGAATAATCGTGCGGATCGGCCGGCTGCACACGACCCACCAGTTTACCGCGACTCGAGCATCTCATAGTTTCCCACGCCTCAAGGTTACAGAACGAATTAAACTCGTATCTCGAGGTACCACTGTATAAGGAAAAATTTGTGATTCAGTGAAAACCTATATACCTCTCCTCTTTATTAGCTTCTTCTATAGGAGCTATTTTACAACTCTAACTTGTACATCACTGATAGCAATGCGGAGGAATTCTTGTTTGCAGACACGAAAATATGCAGTAATTGATGGTGCCTCTTTTATTTCCCCATTTCCCCGTGTCAGGGCCCTGAGTAGCCGGCATCTCCGGCTCTTCTTCCTTTCAGTGTTTATGTAATAAATGGTCTGAATCTTAAACAGGTTCATGTTTCTTCACTGGCCGAATCTGTCAGGCCTTGGCCTTGCCTTACACTTGACAATCAGAATTGGAAATGCGATTTACTGGACTTCCCCAAAGTCTATCTATTTGTCACTGTATCTCTTTGGTTAATAGCCTGCCATCTTGTAGCTATCTTTTAAAAATTCTTCTTGGAGGAGGATTTATGATTGACTGTTAGCACCGACCTGAAATAAAAACCAGAAATGTCTGTTGTCTCCCAGCCTACATTGGTTATCTACTGCTGCATAACACTTTACCCCAAAGTTTAGCAGCTTAAAAAAACACATATTTGCCAGAAACGGTTTTGCTCAGTGGGTAGAGCATCAACCTGCGGATTGAAAGGTCCCAGGTTCGATTCGGTCAAGGGCATGTGTCTTGGTTATGGGCACATCCCCAATAGGGGATGTGCAGGAGGCGGCTGATCGATGTCTCTCTCTCATCGATGTTTCTAACTCTCTATCCCTCTCCCTTCCTCTCTGTAAAAAAATCAAAAGGTAAAGAGGGTCAATTATATGGCGACAGAAGGATATTTGACTCTGGGCGGTGGGCACACAGTGAACTATACAGATCATGTATCATAGAATTTTAAACTTGAAATCTATGTAATTTTATTAACGAATGTCACCCCAATAAATTTAATAAATATAAAAATAAAATATAAAAGTATATCTTGCTTATCTTAAGAATAGAAAAATATCCAGACATGTATTTTATAAAAATAATAGGGCACTTTATCTCTCCATCCCTATTCTTTTGTTGAAAGCAATGTGTTTATCCTTTCATAAATTTTATATGCTTACACAAACATAAGTACACATATAGAGCTTTCTTTGATACATGCTCATTTGTATAAAATGGGTTCGTAAGATATGCATTACTTTATAACTTGCTTTTCTCATTTAATAATCCATCATGTGGGCATTATTTGCTTTTTTGTCAGCCCTCAATAAATAGTTCCTTAAATATATGTGAAATAAGACTATAAAATTCTTTTGTTGTACAACTTTATGGAAATATAATTCACTTACATAAAATTCAGTCACTTAACCTATGGAGAATTCAATGGTTTTTAGTTAATGCCAAAAACCATTCACAGAGTTGTACAATCACCCCACAATCAATTTTAGATTTGATCTTACATTTCATCACTCCCAAAAGAAATCCTACATCTTGTATCAATTGCCCTTCATTTCTCCCCTTCCCCCACCCACCCTGGGCAACCTCCAATCTACTTTCTGTCTCGATAGGTTTGCCTGTTCTTTACATTTCCTATAAATGGAATTCTAAAATATGTGGTCTTTTGTCACTGGCTTCCTTCACTTAGCATGTTTTCAAGATTCATTCATGTTATACCAGGTATCAGGACTTTATTCCCTTTTATTGTTGAGCTAGAGGCCCAGTGCATGCAATCTGTGCACTGAGGGAGAGAGGTCCCTCATCCAGGCCTGCACCCTCTCATAGTCCAGGACCTCTTACTCCTTATTGCCCACCTGCTTGCTGCTCCTTAGCGCTGCCGAGGAGGTGGGAGCGGCTCCTGCAAGCGCCACTGTGCTTGCCAGCCATGAACCCAGCTTCTGGCTGAGTGGTGGGAGCACCCTGACCACCAGGGGGCACCTCCTATGTTGAGCATCTGCCCCCAGTGGTCAGTGTGCATCATAGCGACCAGTCATTCTCATCATTCCACCATAACTGTTGCTTAGGCTTTTATTATATAGACTACAGGCCCGGTGCACAAAATTTGTGCATGGGGGGGTGTCCTTCAGCCCAGCCTGCACCCTCTCCAATCTGGGACTCCTTGAGGGATGTTGGACTGCCCATTTAGGCCCAATCCCACTGGATCAGGCCTAATCTGGCAGTTGGACATCCCTCTCACAATCCAGGACTGCTGGCTTCCAACTGCTCACCTGCCTGCCTTCCTGATTGCCCCTAACTGATTCTTCCTGTCAGCCTGATCACTCCCTAGCCACTCCCCTGCCAGTCTGATTGATGCCTAACTGCTCTCCTGCCAGCCTGTTTGCCCCTAACTGCCCTCCCCTGCAGGCCTGGGTCCCCCCGAGCTCCCATCCCCTGCAGACCCAGTCACCCCCAACTTCCCTCCTCTGCCAGCCTGGTCAGCCCTAACTGCCATCCCCTGCAGACTTGATCACCCCCAACCGCCCTTCCTTGCAGGCCTGGTCCCTCACAACTGCCCTCCCTTGCAGGCCTGGTACCTCCCTACTGCCCTCTCCTGCTGGCCATCTTGTGGTGGCCATCTTGTGTCCACATGGGGGCAATCATCTGGTGTGTTGGAGTGATGGTCAATCTGCCTATTACTCTTTTATTAAATAGGATAGAGGCCTGGTACATGGGTGGGGACCAGCTGGTTTGTCCTGAAGGGTGTCCCAGATCAGGATGGGGGTTCCCTTGGGGTGTGGGACGGCCTGGGTGAGCGGCCTGTGGTGGTTTGCAGGCCGGCCACCCCCCCCAGCAACCCAAGCAGAGGCCCTGGTATCTGGTATCTGGGATTTATTTATCTTCTACAATTGAAACTTTGTAGCCTGGAGCAGACTTAAGCCTTCTGCTTGCTCTGTGGCAGCAGCCATTTCTGTTGGAATTTATTTATCTTCTGTAATTGAAAGTTTGTAGCCTAAAGCAGAGGCCTGGGCCTTTCAGGGTGTGTGGAAAGCTTGGATTCCTCCATTGCCTGGGAAACCCAAGCCTCCCTCCTGCTCTCGCTGTGGCTGTAGCCATCTTGGTTGGGTTAATTTGTATACTCGCTCCTGATTGGCTGGTGAGTGTGGCTTGTGGGTGTAGCAGAAGTATGGTCAATTTGCATATAACTCTTTTATTAGATAGGACTAGAGGCCCCGTGATGAAATTCGTGCACCAAGGGAAGCTGGGAGGGTGTCCCTCAGCCCAGCCTGCATCCTCTCCTATCTGGGACATCCCTCTCAGAATCCAGGACTACTGGCTCCCAACCACTCGCCTGACTGCCTGCCTAATCACCCACTAACCACTCCCCTGCCAGCTTGATTGACACCTAAGTACTCCCCTGCTGGTCTTATTGCCCCTACCTGCCCTTCCCTGCCAGCCTAGTCACCCCCACCTGTCCTCCCCTGCAAGCCTAGTCACCCACAACTTCCCTCCCCTGCAGGCCTGGTCCCCCCAACTGTTCTCCCATGCAGGCCTGTTCCCTCAAACTACCCTCCCCTGCAAACCTGATCACCCCTAACTACTCTCCCCTGCAGGCCTGGGTCCCCCCTATCTTGTGGCAGCCATCTTATGTCCACATGGGGGCAGCCATCTTGTGTGCTGGAGTGAAGGTCAATTTGCATATCACCTCTTTATTATATAGGATAATATTGTGTTGTATAGCTAGATCTTGTTCTCTTTATCCATTCCTCAGTTGATGGATATTTGAACTATTTCTACTTCTTGGCTACTATGAATAATGCTGGTCTGACCATGCAGGTATATCATCTATTTTTTAAGGTCACCTGTTGACCTCTTTCTCAGGTTGACCAATCTTCAGTTACACACTATGTCTGCATGTTTTATGGCAGATGATGATACCAGACATTCATTTTTACAAGAGCAAATTTTTATGCAACAAAAATAAATTTATACCTTTCCTGACAACTTGGTTCTATGAGATCCTCAGGAGATAGCCTGAAGTAAAATGATAATCTCAACTCTATTATCTTCAGTACAGATCACTTTCCAGAGTATAAAATACAGTGGTACCTCGAGATACGAGTTTAATTCGTTCCATAACCTAGAGGTGTGGGAAACTATGAGATGCTCGAGTTGCGGTAAACTGGTGGGTTGTGTGCAGCTGGCCAATCCGCGCGATGACTCCTATCTCAAATGTTGCTTATATTTCAAAGCAAAAATTGCTCACTCGATGGCTCGTATCTCAAAAATCTCGTATGTTAGGGCACTCGTATCTCAAGGTACCACTGTATCTAGCGGCCTGGGACATCTGGATTTCCTATAGACTTACCTAAAAATCCTGTCTAAGATGATGGTCATCATAGGCCCTGATGCCCTAGCCCCTGTAACCCCATTCTTACTCCTGTATGCCCCAAATGTGTGGAAGGCACTATCATATAGAGTCACCCAAGTCAGAAATACTGTAAATGCCTTAGAGCTCTCCATCTGCCCATTCTGCATATGATCAGTTACCCAGGCAAGTCAAGCTCTCTGAAATAGTTTAATGCATCCCTTTCTCTTTATCCTACTGCCATTCCTTTTTTTTCCAAGTTAACATAGATTCCCCTTGTGCACCATGGCCTCCTGAAACAGTGTTCCATGTTCGAGTATTTATTTGCCTCTGATATCCTTTCCCCCTCCTGTTCCTGGTTAGTGTTGTCAATTTTTTTTTAATCCTCACCCAAAGATATGTTTCTTTGATTTGAGAGACAAAGGGGAGGGAAGAAAGGAGGGAGGGAGAGAGAAGGAGAGACATCAATGTGGGAGAAAAACAGCAATTGATTACTTCCCATATATGCCCCAAGTGAAGATTGAACCCACAACCTAGGTGTGTGCCCCAACTGAGAATCAGACCCACAAACTTTTGGTGCACAGGACTGCTCTCCAACCTACTGAGCCACCCAGCCAGGGCGGTATTGTCAACTTTTAAGCCTCAGCTCAAATGTCACCTTCTCTCTTCTGCCTTTTCATTCAATTCAGGTGAGTTTTCCTCCTTTTCTCCGTGGCACACTGTTCTGATCTTTATTTTAGCCCACACAACATTTTAATGTGGTTACTGGTTCAATTGTATAGTTCTACTTGCATTTATTTCTGAAATTCTTCCATTTTATCACTGTAGCTCCTACATGATTAGTGCTAAACAAGTGTTTGTTTAATAAATGAACGAGTAACCTCTTATATATAAAACATTTGAGATGATCGGTTTTTCAAATATATTTGAGAAAGTCCCCTCCTTATTAGTTTTCAGCTGTTCGATTTGAGGGTGCTTCTCTAAATATGTAACTGTTTTCATTTTTGTATTCTCCATCTGATTTGATAAATTTTCACGATTAAATTCTGAATAATTGGAAAGACTCCTCCAAATGAGTGTAATAGGTCCATTAATAATAATATCTAATTAAGGCATATTTTAAATTAGCAAAGTAATAGAATAAATTCATTAAGTTCCCATTAAGTCCCTCCATGAAAGTGAACACTTTGCATTTGTTAAGGGTTTCTTAATGGAATATCATTAACCCAAGTACTTCAGAAATTAATACGAAACCCTTGACACAGAATAATGTCTTACAGTGGCATATGGCATGTTACATTGGCCCCTAGTCAGGGCTCATCAATTCCATAAGTTTATCACACTGAGGAGATTAAATTTCATGCTTTACTAAAGATTAATAGAAAATATCATGGGAGTTGTGCACATTATTTATTCATCTAAGGAGATGGCTGTCTCTTCCTAGCAAAAGGAAATTCAAAATTAATGCATTGTAGTGGATTTCAAAATTTTTATACAGGAGGAAACAAAAAAGGGTAAGAAATAAATGAATCAGAAGAAGATACTAAATATTTAAATGTATATGATGTATATGAGACAGTTCTGGAGGTTTATGGGGAGAAGGAAAAACAATTGACTTTAGTCTGTGAAAGAGAGCACTAAGCAAAATACTCCTTTGTTACTTCTGTATCAAGATGGCGAACTTCACCCCTTTCTGCACTTGACAATTTCAATGTGTCACAAGAACTGGATGAATTATGATAAATTCATAGCAGCTCTGGAAGGAGACCTAGGTGCCACCATCAGGTTATAGATTTTTGAAGATGACCCGGAAGTTTAAAAAATAAAGTTGGACCGATGGAAAAACCCATTCATGCAGATGAGGAGACTGCAGAAGAGTAAGCAGACAGGATTTCACAGGGCAGATCGGTGCTGCAGAGAACTAGGGAGTGGGAGAAGATGAACAGGTGGCTGGTGGAGTTATTGGGATGGAGGTGAAGATTTGTAATCTGTCAGTATGTAGGTGACCTTTTAGCCATGGTGCCAGATGAAACCCTGTAGTGCTGGGGATTTTTCAAAATAGCTACTCTTAGTAAAAATGAACTATGTACAGAAACTAATGTACATAGTTAGATGGACAGGAGTGGCAAGAAATATTCAAAGTGATGAGTAGCAAGAACCTACAACCAAGATTACTCTACCCAGCAAAGCTATCATTCAGAATAGAAGGGCAGATAAAGAGCTTCACAGACAAGAAAAAGCTAAAGGAGTAAAGGAGTTCATCATCACCAAACCAGGATTATATGAAATGCTGAAAGGTACTCTTTAAAAAGAGGAAGAAGAAGAAAATGGTAAAGATAAAAATTAGGAACAACAAATACATGTCTATCAACAAGTGAATCTAAAAATGAAGTGAATAAAAAATCTGATGAACAGAATAAACTGGTAAATATAATAGAATCAGGGGCATAGAAAGGGAGTGGACTGACAATTATCAGGGGGAAAGGGGTGAGGGGGGTGCAGGGAGAGACTGGACAAAAATCATACACCTATGGATGAGGTCAATGCGGGGGAGGTAAGGGTAGAGGGAGGGATGGGAGCCGGGTAGAGGGGAGCTATGGCGGGGGGGAAAGAGAAACAAATATAATAACCTGAACAATAAAGATTTATTAAATTAAAAAAATGAACTATGTGCTAGTTATTTTATAATTCACTCTTTAGTGATTCAGAGTTGCTTCTCATATGAAATGATAGAACTTACTGAAGGAAGGCACTCTAGAATGAATTCTCAATTTTGTTATACAAACAGCATATAATCCAGCAGAGGTAATATAGCTCTCCAGTCTGAACACAATTGGAGTTTTTATTCAATCTCCTTCCATTCAATAACCTAATATTTCATCCTTCCCAGAAATGCCTCTTCTACATTCAATATTTCTATAAATGTGTGATGTCTCAAAAAATATTTCTCCTTTAAGTGCAATCCTATTCTCTAATTTGTGTTAAAATCCCAAGTCCAGTTCACCCCTTACCTTATTTCTTACAGGCTCTCTGGCCTACAGGAGGGAGATTTCTCTCTCCTCGCTGACACTTGCCATCACTGCACTTAGAATGAAATCTTTGATTTCAGAGATGAGCTGTTTTGTGGATAATGAAAACAAATGAAGCATTACTGTTTATATTTTACATTCTATCACAGGTGGGGTCTTCTGTTAAAAAAAATCTTGCAATCAAATAAATTATTTCACTGGACACTGAAGACCCAGAGACATCACTAATATGGCCATCCCCTCTATTTAGAGATAGATCCGCAGGTACCACTCATATTTGCTGTCTAACTTCCTGAGCTTTAGACATTTTAAATTCTAAGACCTCTATTGCCCATTTTGAAACAACAAAAAGCTAGAAAGTTATTTTTCTTTATCGTCCATAAGATATATATCAGTGCAGGCCAAAAAAAAAAAATACTAGAAACCTTCATGCTCTAAATGGCTTGTCTCTTCCAAGTTTCAAGGTCACAATTGTGTGTTTTTTTTAAAGTCAGTGCAAAAATCAATGAATTGCAACAAAGAGAAATACCAAGTAAATAATAACAGCAGACGAGAAGCCCAGGGGATTAGGGGGAAAGGCAGGGAGGAGGGGCGAACTGAATATTGGTTGATGAGTTCGGAAATGGGTCTTTCACACTCACCAAAATCCTTCTAGAAACCATGGTGCAGCTATTTTGCAAAAGCTTCAAAACAGGGGTCTCAAAGCAAAAGGGATAGCCCTTTCTAACAGAATATTTTCACAAAACGATTCTCTGTTATTTCTGTATGTCTTCCTCAGGAATCCTTTATCGCTTTTAAAAAGTACTTTTATTGATTTCAGAGAAGAAGGGAGAGGGAGAGAGAGAAATCTCGATGATGAGAGAGCATCATTGGTCGCCTGCCTCCTGTGCACCCCCTACTGGGGATCGAGCCCTTCAGTCCCCAGTTCCACACTCTATGCTCTATCCGCTGAGCCAAACCAGCTAGGGCAACCCAATTCTTTATCATTTGAGTGACACTGAGAGAGCCTAAGAACCAGAGAGGTCACGTGACTCATTCATATGCAACTCAGACATTCTTCCATGTCTAGGATTAGAGATTCAGGATTGTCATTGTTGACCAACTATCTCCCAGGATTCTCCCTGATGTTTCTTAGGGACATTTAGCCTCATGTACAGATCATTATTCAAGGTTCTTTTTATTTATGCAAATTGGATTATATAATACCTAACGTTTAGCCATCACTTATCTAATTTAATAACATGCCATTCTTGTCTTTCCATGTTAGTATGTATGGCTCTGATACACTCTTTTGAAAGATCACATTCTATTTACTTAAATGAGTGGGTCCTAAGGTGGTGAAGGGGAAATTTTGCTCCCACGGTGACAGTTGGCCATGTCTGGAGTCATTTGTATTTGTCACAATTGGATAGAAGGTGCTATTGGTATCCATGGGTGAAGGCCAGAGATGCTGCTCAATATCCTACAATGCGCAGGACAAGAATGATCCAGCCCAACTATCAATAGTGGTACATCTATTTTCAATAAATTGTGGTAACCTGAAAATAGACGTACCACAATTTATTGAATGAATTCCCTAATGGTGGACATTTTTAATATTCCCAATGTTATCTTATAATAGTAGCACTGAATATCTAAGACACTCTGTTTCGCATCAGTTCAAATATTACTTTAGGATAAATACTAGGAGGAGAATTTCTGGGTCAAAGATTATGTTACTAAGGGGTTATATATGTTGCCAACTGGAACTATTAAAGATTCTATGAATTTACATTTCTTCCAAGGACATGTATAGTTATGTGGCTCCTCAAACACTCTTCAACCTCTAGAGCAGTGGTTCTCAACCTTCCTAATGCCGCGACCCTTTAAGACAGCTCCTCATGTGGTGGTGACCTCCAACCATAACATTATTTTCATGGCTACTTCATCACTGTAATCTTGCTACTGTTATGAACTGTAATGTAAATATCTGATACACAGGATGTATTTTCATTGTTACAAATTGAACATAATTAAAGCATAGTGATTAATCACAAAAACAATATGTAATTATATATTGTGAAATATTTATTTCTAATTACAAATAAATGAAATTTTGTCTTGAATCGTGGTGTAGCATGGGCAACAGTCTTCATAGGACAACAGTAAACTACATGGCTACACTTTGCTACACCGAGGAGCGGTGTGTTGGTTCCTAAGACCATGGGAAATAGGTGTTTTCTGATGGTCTTAGGCGACCCCTGTGAAAAGGCCGTTCGACCCCCAAAGGGGTCGCGACCCCCAGGTTGAGAACCACTGCTCTAGTTTGTATTATCCACTTTTTGATCTGTGGCTTTCTACTACTTTGCTATTTCGAATGTATTAGTTGTTGGGGAGCTTAACTACCTTTCCAAATGTCACTGTCTCTAGGGATTTTGTTTTCTTTTGCGAATTGTGTTTTCACGTCCTTAGTGATTTTGCGCTTGAGTTGACTATCTTTCTCTTCTTCATTTGAAATAAGTTTGTCTCTTATACGTGCCGAAGATATTTTTTCCTGCTTTGTCACTTGTCTTTTAACAACATTTTTCGGCCATGTGGAAGTGTTACATTTTATAGGGACAAATGTATCCTTTTTCAAATATTTCCTCCTGGAGTTTATGTCATGTTTCAGAAGGCTTTCCCTACCCGAAGAATATAAAAATATATACACCTACGTTTTCTTCAAATCTTTCCCCAGTTCCTTTGGGGTGCGTTTGTCAGTTTGCTTTACATGTAATCCTCTATACTAGCTGGAACGTACTTCAGTATAAATAACGTTAACCCCCTGACTTCTCCTAACCCTTATCACAGCTTCACAGGAACAAGCCAAGTGCAGATTACCCTTGCAGAAAATAAATTCATAACCTAGCCATGTGCAATCCATTCTGAAATACCAGTCAAGGTTCTTCATAACATCACCCACATGAGAGAATGATACTCCACACTGTTAAGTGGTAAGCTTGTTAAACTAAGAAACTTACAAGATTTGATGTCAGTATTTTCTCACATTATTTTATTTATCCATAATGTGTTATTTCAGTTACATATTGTTTCATTTTAGCTTCAGATCACACCTAAAAGCAGAACGTATTATCTCTACTCTACAGTTGAGGCACAGTTAACACTGTCTGCTTGGCTGTACATTTCTTGAGAATACAAGTGTGGGTTTATTTTTTTATTCTCCAATGCCTGGAACATATGCATTGAATAAATTCATGGTTGGCTCAAGGACACATTTTAACAGGTAAAGGACACATTCAGCACATAATGATGGGATAGTCGACACTTCTCATCTCTACTTGATTTAGCTATAACTTAGCCCACTATCATCCTCAAGAGAAATTGTCTGCAAAGTACTAGGTGATTTTGTTCTTTCAGTTGATCACTGTGCTACCTACCCTTTTTGTGCTTTTCTCTCTATATATATAAATTGAAGATAGATCATTTTAAATCACCCAAAATTATACTGTATTTTCTGGGGTATAAGACGACTGGGCGTAGAAGACGACCCCCATCTTTTCTAGTTAAAATATAGAGTTTGAGATATACTCGCCCTGTAAGATGACAGCCAGTGTATAAGATGACCCCTGAGTTTTGAGAAGATTTTCCTGGGTTAAAAAGTCGTCTTATACGCCAGAAAATAAGGTAGTTAACATTATATATGGATGTTTAAGGGTTCCTAAATTAATAGTTTTGAGATGTTTAGAGTCCTTTAGCTCAGATTCTGAGGGAGAGCTAAAATACTAAAATTACTACTAGAACTCTAAAAGAAATATCTTGGTTAGAGAGAAGGAAAATAGGATTTTTTTAAATCAAACTAAACCATAATAGTATTTTTACCTGAAAACATTTCTACTTCTCTTCAAGAAAGCTAGACTGTTCAATTCCCTTACAAATGACTTGTTACAATCACCTGATAAAAAAAAAAGTCTTCACTATCCTATTTCCAACCTAGAAACCAGCCCACCCGGAGGGAAGTTCTTTGTTGATTCAAAAGTACTTACAACTACACTCCCCTAGAAGACCCAAGACTAGGGCCATGTTATGCATGATGATGGAAACAGACAGTGGTGTTGGTGTCCTTAAAAGCAATTCTATCCACTTGGTCAAGGACATGTGTCAAACCAGCAAGCACGATTGCATAAGTGTATGGAGAGATCTTCAGAATCAACTCCCTTTGACCTGAGGTGGAATGACTAGGGCCATGACCGGATACATTCTAACTTTGTGAGTGGTCAATGCTACCACCTTAAAAGAAATGTCCTATGAGAAAATACCAGAAGCACCTCCAAACAGAAGCCTTTTTTGTATTCATGGCTAGCTGCATCCATAACCACCAGACAAGAGATAAAAATTGATAAAACTACAGCCTTGGGGATATAACTTTCTCCCTGAGGTCTCCTCAGAGCCTCAGCTTTATATAAATTTTCCATCACACTCTCAGCCAGCTGTTCAAAGTACAAGGAACTATTTCCCTGATGGGTAAGGCATCTCAGGGCAGAAAACATATTCATAACAAAGTTACAAAATTGTACTTCTTCTCCATAAAAATCCATTTCTTTTCTTTTAAAGAACATACGCAGTGCAGTCTAAATAAGTTTCCAGTCTTCTGTTCTTAAGAAATCAAGGTCCTTGGGGTTGGTCTTAGACACACGGCAAAGCTTTGCTTGAAACTGTCTTTCCTGTGCCTGTAATTTCAGTTGGTTGGTTTGTCTTCTGGATCCTCAAATCTCTAATTCTTTAAATTTACATTGTTTTTGGATTGATTGCTAAATTCAGGATCACCTGGTGGTTCTTCCCATTTTCTAGTGTTAGTATGCTGGTTTGTTTTTGTCACTTAAGGACTTTGTTTGGTCTGTTCTAGAATCTTGATCTGAGCTAAGCCATGGATGGCAGCAGATGGAACGGGTGGATGGGAGTGGTGGAAGATTAGACAGAGAATGAACTGGAAACTGTGTTTGAGGTACTTACATTTTCAAGTAAGAGAAAATTCCCAACTAAACTGCAATAAAAAGAGGGCCTACTAATTAAGATAACTAGAAATTAGTAGTCAACAATTTACAAAGCAGTTCCACATAGATTATTTCACTTTATCCTCCAAAAACCCTCTTAGGCAAAATTGGTGATTCTGATATTTCAACTGAAAAAGTGCAATTCCAAAGGTGAATTGCCTAGGACGACATGGCCACTGGGTGGCGCAGTGAGATTCCCATAGAACAGTGGTTCTCAACCTTTCTAATGCTGCAACCCTTTAATACAGTTCCTCATGTTGTGGTGACCCTAACCATAAAATTATATTTGTTGCTACTTCATAACTGTAATTTTACAACTGTTATGAATCGTATCTGTGTTTTCCAATGGTCTTAGGTGACCCCTTGTGAAAGGGTTGTTCGACCCCCAAAGGGGTCGCGACCCACAGGTTGAGAACCGCTGCCATAGAAACTTAGCATCTGCTGGTCATCTATACCACCTTACCTCTCCCAGGGTGGTTTTAAGTGAGGGTTGGAAGTGTGGAAGATTAAGCAGAAAATGCAGAATAGAAAGCTAATGAGGGAGTGAGACCCTGGAACATTTCACTTAAGGAAATACTTCATAGATATGGGTAAAAAAGAACACAATGGAGAGAAATCTCCGAGAAGAAAGGGGGAAAGAGCTGCAGTGAGCTGGCTTTCTAGATCGGACAGGCATTTGGAGGGATGGGGAGTGGCGCTGAGAGGAGAGTGGACAGAAGTTATGAAAGAGTGAATCCGCCTCTTCACGGCTGAATGTCAGACTAGTCCTACAATGACACAAGATTCTACCTCCGCAAATGTGTTTCCTACATATTGGGTTCTATTTGCTTATATGGAAACTAGTCTCTGGTGGCTCTGATGCAAAAATAGGGTATAATATTTGCAAAGACAATTGTCGAAAGCTGCACAAATCATTTTCAGAGCCCAAGGGCTTGGGCTTCATCTCTCATGATAGAGGCACTTGTATTCGGAAGTGAAGAATGGGAGTGAGAAAGGGCAGAGAAGAGGTGGCCTTCATCCTCAATCAGATAGAAGGAGTTAGTCATCCCTTGAACTTTCCCAGGGCCCCCTTCACATCCCAGAACTTTGGATTTCCAAGTTTTCTTTTTCTTATAGGACACAAAAACAAAACAAAAATAACCTTTCCTCCCGGAGTTTTAATCAATTCAAGTCAATCATGCTGCTTATATGTTTCTGCCTGTTGATATGGTCTGTGGTCAACTGCTAGAGTAAACAGAAAAGGCTCATCTTGAAGATATCAATCGGAGCTACAAAGAGGTTAAGCCGAAGAAGGAGGAAAGAACGGAAGAAGGGAAGGGGTTGTGTAATCCACCCTCACGAGACAACTCAATTCTAGATGAAGGCTATGGCATACAGTGGTACCTCAAGATACGAGTGCCCTAACATACGAGATTTTTGAGGTACAAGCCGTCGAGCAAGCGATTTTTGCTTTGAAATACAAGCAACATTTGAGATAGGAGTAATCGCACGGATTGGCTGGCTGCACACGACCCACCAGTTTATCGCGACTCAAGCGTCTCATAGTTTCCCACATCTCAAGGTTACGGAACGAATTAAACTCATATCTCGAGGTACCACTGTATTTGATTACCTTTTCCACAATGACCTTTTCTCCACACACCTGTATTATGCATCTTTCAGAACCTGAGCTTGAAAGCTTGATAAGAAACAACAAACCTTGACACGTTTTATGAAGTGAGATTAAGTTGATAAACCTGCAGATCCCTGGTACAGAGCTGGGAAGGTGCAGAGGAGAGGGGACACAGCAACAGAAGCAGCAGCAGCAGCAACAACAACAACAACAACAACAACAAAAAGGGCTGACCAGACTGAGCTTTTCCAGTACTTACTTTTTCACTTCTTTTTAGCCAGCCTGTGTGTATGTCAGGGGGGAAAGAGGGCAGCATACTTTTTACCTTGCTCTCAAGTGATAAAAACTAGTAGTCCAGAGGTGTCAAACACACACAGAAACTATCATTTGAGCTTCAAAGGGTTCAACACTTAGGACAGAGACATATTCCAGGGGCCCTAGCACATAGATTGACTTTAATATGCATGCACTCTCTAATTGTCATATGTGCACATGGACATCTTTACTTCTTTTTTAAAATACTAGTAGCCCTGTGCACGAATCCGTTCACCGGTAGCTCGCTGCCACACTCCTGTAGCTCTCTGCCTGCTGCCTCACCTTCTTGTAGCTCCTACTGCCCCCCTTCCCCCTGCCCCCTCATAGCTTGCTGCCCTGCCCCCTCTTGTAGCTCTCCACTGCCCACTTGTAGCCAATAGCTTGCTGCCACCCTCCTGTAGCTCTCCACCTGCTTCCCTGCCCCCTCCTGTAGCTTTCTGCCCCCCGATGTAGCTCACCTCCCCGCCCTCCTGCTGATCTGTGATCCATTTGTTACGCGGTCGGTTGTTTGCATATTACATCTTTATTTATAGGATGTTTGCAATCCGGATTTGATGAAGGTATTTCAGAAGTACTACCTGGGAAGGATTTTTATATTTCTGCCTCACTGAAACTTGGAAATTGAATCAGCAGAAAAACCTATAAAAGGATAATGGGTTCCTATATACTGTGTTTTGAGGAGCCTTTGTTGAAAGAGAGGTCCAACATTTTTTTTGAAATTATATTCAATCACAGAACTATTTTTTCTGTTAGTGGTTGCCATCTTATTTTCCACATTTTAAAATGAGGCCAATGAATCCAGAGAGACTGAGAATATTTCATTGCAATAAAAATATATGATCCCCTACCACTGGGGTTCCTATTGTAGAGCAAACTAGTTTTCTCATTTACAGTATTTTTTTTTTTTTGGTCAAGTTTCAGAAGGAGAAGATTACCACCGAAGATGCCAAAGGATAAAGCAAAGCGATGACGTTTGCCTCTCTTTAAGTGTAGCTTTGTAGATTGTAATTCTTTCCAAGCCATTTCTGCACGAGGCCTTTGGGACCCAGAGCAGAGGTGGGAGGGAGGAGGTCACACTGAGAAGCCCCAAGGGGCACGGGTCATGACTGTGTCTCAAATGTCATGTCAGCAATGCCCAGGATGACCTGAACTCGGGAGACTTCCTCATCTCTCCCTCTGCTCATTAAAGAGGGAGGGCGTTGCCATGGGAGATTACTTATTTTCTGTTCTATTTTTGTCTTCGTTTCTCAGCTACCTCTTTAACTAAGTATTGAGCATTCGTTTTCTCTTCTTCTAGCGTCTGAGATACTCTTCCCCCTCCCTCTGTAACAGTGTGTCATTCAACAATGATACTTCATAACAAACCACCCCAAACTCAGCGAATGCAAGCAGTAATCATAGACAGTGGTACCTCGAGATACGAGTTTAATTCGTTCTGTAAACTATGAGATGCTCGAGTTGCGGTAAACTGGTGGGTCGTGTGCCGATCCACGCGATTACTTGTGCCTCAAATGTTGCTCGTATTTCAAAGCAAAAATCGCTCGCTCGACGGCTCGTATCTCAAAAATCTCGTATGTTAGGGCACTCGTATCTCGAGGTACCGCTGTATTCTAGTAATCACAGGTCTGGGCTTTGGGGGCATATGGACTGGATGAACCTGGTATGTGGGTTCTAGGTTCCATCCAGGCTCTAGGTCCCATACTTGAGGTTCTAGGGTCCAGGCTGAATCCTGTTCTATCTCACATACTGGTCATCTGCCATGGACCAGAGGCTCCCCAGGGCATGTGAGGAAGTCAACATGCCTCATTCTGGGACGGAGGATGCAGAAGCAGTATCTCTGTTGGACATGCATTTCTCGTGGCAGTGTACCAGACTAAGCTCAGCGGAGCAAATGCATTTCAAGCCCCTGGTTATATTACGCCCACTCACAAGGCGGTCACATGGCCAAACTCAAAGTCAAGTGGTCAGGGAAGTCACTCTGCCTTTTAAGAGTTGGTAAAGATGGAGCTATATAATGTGCCCTCTGGCAAATAATTAGGAACAAAAAATTCAATCTTCCACAAATAGGAAGTATCATAATGTACTGCAATTGTTTGGTTACCCATATCTACTTAAACTGAAATTTTAGGACTGATTAACCTGAGGATAGAACCCAATTCTCATTTCTACCTCTAGCATAAAACCTGCATTTATCTGAGTTACTCGACAAATTATTCTAGATATTAATTATCCCACAAATTGTTCCGAAAGAAAAATAAAGAGTGGAACTAATTCTCGAAGCCCCGTTTAAAAAGAGAGAGAGGACAGCAAGGGACAGAATCCCTTTTTCTTGCTGATTCTTTCAGTGTTTCTTCCCCTATTCCTTTGTTCATCCTCATTCTTTTTGGCAAGAGCTGCGTTTTCTTGCTTTTGAAGCCATTGGTTCCTCTTGCACAAGCCCATCGCAACAGGCAAGTCTTTATTTGGGTTTTCATCTCCCTGTGGTTTCCAGCACCTGTGTGGACGCTTGCTGTTTTTATTTCCATAAACAGAACAGCACTGCTCCCCAGGAAAGCATCTTTTTTTGCTTTTGATGGGACTTCTGGAATTAGACGGGCCCCTAAAATAACATGTGATTGTCTTGAGTTTTGTGTTCCCCCGTGAAACTGACAAGAAATTGAAATGCAGGCATTCTCTTTTCCTCTGTGATCCGGGACCTCAAAATAGGTCAACTCTGATATTAAAGTAGCAACCAGATGAACCCCTTGATATTATGCGTAATAGGGTTTTGAAACAAATGATGTCAGTCTTTATTAGTTGAATAACAGCAATATTTATTCATCACCTATTTTTTTTCCAAATGTGCTTGAAGACTAAGCACATTTATCTTTTTTTTTTATTATTGATTTTTTTTACAGAGAGGAAGGGAGAGAGAGAGAGAGTTAGAAACATCCATGAGAGAGAAACATCGATCAGCTGCCTCTTGCACACTCCCTACTGGGGATGTGCCCGCAACCCAGGTACATGCCCTTCACCGGAATGGAACCCAGGACCTTTCAGTCCGCAGGCTGACGCTCTATCCACTGAGCCACACCGGTTTCGGCACATTTATCTTGTAGAGGCCTACCTTTGGAAGGAAACACTATCAGTGCCCCACACAGCCCGTGGGAATTCAACATTCTTACCTCTCCTGTGTTAGGTGTTGAACAATTGTTTCTCAAAGATGTCCCAGTACTAAGCCCCAGAGTCTTGTGACTGTTACCTCACATGGAAAAGCAACTTTGCCAGTGTGATTAGGTTAAGAATGTTGAAATGGGGAGATTATCCCGGATTACAATGGTACCTCGAGATACGAGTTTAATTCGTTCCGTAACCTTGAGGCGTGGGAAACTATGAGAGGCTCGAGTCACGGTAAACTGGTGGGTCGTGTGCAGCCGGCCGATCCGCACGATGACTCCTATCTCAAATGTTGCTCGTATTTCAAAGCAAAAATCGCTTTCTCCATGGCTCGTATCTCAAAAATCTCGTATGGTACGGCACTCGTATCTCGAGGTACCACTGTATTTGCCTGGGCCCAGTGTAATCACAAAGGTTCTTACCAGAAAGAGCAAGGATGGTTATAATCAAAGGAAGAGACATGGTAGCAAGCAGAGGTTGGAGATGTTGTCCTGTTGGCTTTGAAGGTGGAAGAAGAGGCTCTGAGCCAGGGAATCCAGGTGGCTTCTAGAAGCTGGGAAAGGCACGGAAATGGATTCTTCCCTAGAGTTTCCAGGAGGAATGCAGCCTGGCCCACGAATTTTAAACTACCGATTGCCCAAGTTATAATATTTGTGTTGTTCTAAGCCAATAAGTTTGTGACAGTAAGAGAGCAATTCATCTCCCCAAAGCTTTCTACTGCGAACGCATACTAACTCTCCAGAGGCCTCCGCACTTTCTCAGAGCTGTCCATGTCCTGGATTAGCCATGCATGCCAAGTAGTTGAACATCTAGAACACCCTCAGCCATTGACCGATGGGACCTAGACTCCAATTTCCTTGTCCCTCCGCTGGGACAACCGAGGCATGGTCTCTACCATCTCCAGCAGTGTCAAACTCGAGTGGAAGCCAGTTGCTCATGGTGGTCATCTACCCAGTGACCCAGTCTTCACTGGTTTCCTCCACTTTGCTGTCTCACTTCTCCATTCTGGTGCTTCCCGGGATTGCTTCCCAGATATAATCCTCGTCCGAGGGCCCATTTATTAGGGATAACAGGACAGCCCTGAGAGCCCAGATGGATATACAGTGGTACCTCGAGATACGAGTTTAATTTGTTCCATAACCTTGAGGCGTGGGAAACTATGAGACAATCGAGTCGCGGTAAACTGGTGGGTCGTGTGCAGCCGGCCGATCCGCTCGATGACTCCTATCTCAACTGTTGCTCGTATTTCAAAGCAAAAAATCGCTCGCTCGACATCGTATCTCAAAAATCTCGTATGTTAGGGCACTCGTATCTCAAGGTACCACTGTATATTGGGCCCCCTCTCTTCTCCTTCATATTTTTAGCAGAACACAGAGCAAGTTTTTAGCTGTAAAAATCCTCATGACTAGGAAGCTGTAGAATGATAATAGAAAATTAACTGCAGCTCCTGAAAAAGAAATTATGTTTTATCATTTGCTGATTGATCTTATGATACTAACTCATCCCATAAGATTCTGCAGGGACCTTTAAAATCAGAAACATCATGCATGGGTATTGTTTTCTTCAAAGGTCCACAGGTGAACAAAAGATAACGTCAAGCTAAATGAAATATGCAAAATAAATGAAATATGCAAAATAAATGTAATATTCAAGCAAGTAGACTAAAGAGGTCCATTCGCGTGTTCTAAAATTGGCCTGTTGATAATAACAACTTAGGGGTTTTGGCCTTTCCAGTGTTTTTTATCTCAAGCCATCCAAAGGCTGCATTCAGAAGTACAATTGCTATTGTGAGAGTCCTTTAACGTTTGTGACAAAGGTGTGGAGTGTGTCACCATCATTCAGTAAAAGCAGCCTTAACCACCATTCTTTCCCCTATTTCATCTTATCAGCAAAAGCAGTTGGCAGCAAGAATGTGGTTTTGCTCTCCGTAGTGGAATTGCTGTTTTTATAAGGTATTTTTCATATTTAAAAATATTATTAAATGAGGCCCATTTATTTGTACTCAGGGTTAGAATACGTTAGCTGCAAAATGTCCATAGTTTGATATTTAAATATTAAATGACCCAAACCTGATCATTTTAAAGCTTAAGAAAGTAATAGTTCTATTGCACTTAACCTCCCATCTAGAAATAACCTCTTGTATATTGTATGGCCTCGGATATATTTGGTAGAGTTTTTTCTACTGATGTAATTTTACATTACAATAAAAATAATATGGCTATAGTTCTTTTATGTCATTTTATTGAGCACTTACTAATGTACAAATTTGAGTGCGTTAGCTTGCATAACCAAAATGATGTGAGAAGGATATTCTTGTCATGCTTATTTTATATATGAAGACACTGAGCATCATAATAATAAAGTATCCAAGACTGGTTTGGCTCAGTGGATAGAGCGTCGGCCTGCGGACTGAAAGGTCCCAGGTTCGAATCCGGTTGGGGGCATGTACCTTGCTTGTGGGCACCTCTCCAGTGTGGGGTGTGCAGGAGGCAGCTGATCGATGTCTCTCTCATTGATGTTTCTGACTTTCTATCCCTCTCCCTTCCTCTCTGTGAAAAATCAATAAAATCTATTTAAAAAAATAGTAAAGTAATTCATCATAAATCATGTCACTGCAAGTAGCAGAGCCAATATTCAAACCCCTCAACAAATCCTTGACCTGTTTTAAATGGCTGATTTAAATATTTGAGAGCCTTTATCTATAGGTTGATTTTAAGACTTATCCTACATAATAAAGAGATAATATGCAAATTTACTGTCACATCATCAGAAGATGGTGGCACCCACAGTGAGGGCAGGCCTGGCCACTCTGCACACCTGCCACCCGAGTCCCCTCAGTCCCCTCAGCCCCACTGGGGGCCTTGGGTCCCACTGCACCCCCCACTGACTGACAGGCTCCTCCTGCCCCTGAGGCCTAATTAGCATATTATTTTTTTATTATAGATTTGCCCAGGCTCCTCCAAAGAGCTGCCCATCCCTCTCTTCCTCCCTCCCCTGAAGCTGAAGCCTGACTGTGGTGTCCAACACACTGGAAGTTATAACTCATGTCATTGAGAGTATCCTCCATTCCTCAGCCAGGGCCGGCTGCTCCATGCACCTGCAACTGGAATCCCCTCACCCCCGCTGGGGGCTTTGGATCCTCCTGAACCCCCCACTGACTGAGGCTTAGGCAAGTAGGGCCGGCCAAGGTGCAGGCAAGCCTGGGATTATGGCTGCCCAGCCGCCCAGGGCCGCCTGAGGCTCAGGTAACCAGAGCCGACTGAGGTTTGTGCTGCCAGCAGTGGCAGCAGCAGAGGTGCGATGGGGATGTGGCCTTCCCCTGATTGCCGGGTCGTCTCCTGCCCCTGAGGCCTAATTAGCATATTATTTTTTTATTATTATAGATTTTCCATATGAATAACTGTAACCCTAACTTTCCCCTACCCTATGTATTTTAAAAGATACAACTGTGGTTTATTCATACAATGGAGTCCTTTATTGCACTTAAAATGAATACACTTGATCAATATGTATTGATACATATGAAAAACATAATATTAAGTTAGGAAAACCCATTGAAAAAGAACCTTTATGGCCTTTTCTCATTCCTGCATATAAGCATATAGAATAAGTGGCCTTTTAAAAGACAGGAACCAGGGCACATATTACAATCAGGGCAATGTCTTCATGTTGCTCTTAGGAAAATGTTGGAAATCCTTGGCATGACTTTTGCAGATCCTCCCTGCCTGCCTCCTGCCTTGCTTCTTGCCTTTGTCTATATTTCCTCCCTCCCAGTCATCAGATTCCATCTGATCTGGGGATTTTCAGAGTTCTCACTGCCTCCTTTTCCTCCTAGGCCTCAAACCTGACTAAGTCCAAAAGTTTTTTGTTACGCAGTTCTAATGTCTTTTCCTTGCAGAAGCCTCCTCTGACTCGCAGGTTTCTGCACCTCTGAGTCTTAATGCAGTTGCCCTTGCAGATAGCTGTTTATCAGCTCTGTTCCATATAATTTTTGTGAGGATGGAAATGTTCTTTATATGAACTGTCCAATACACCATGTGTGACAAAGCACTTGAAATGTGGCTAGTGAACTGAAGAACTGAATTTGTAATGTTAATTGATTTAAATTTAGCTAATCATATGTGGCTGTGGTTACTATATGGGACAGCACAGCTAGAGTCTTGGGCTCTTCCTTCAAACCACTTCTTTTCATGGTATTTATATGTTTACCTGTGTGGTAGGTAGTTTAATATCTGTCTCCTGGTACTCTAAGCTCCCTGAACTCTAGCCCTAATTTACCTTTATTTTGTGCTCTGGCTTCTTTAGTTCAACATTGTGTTGGTAAGATTCATCCATATTGCTGCACATGGTTGTGGATCATTTATTCTCATTGCCATATAGTATTTCATCGTGTGACTAGTCCACAATTGATTCATCATACTGTGACTGGGCATTTACAAAGTTTCCATTTTGGGTGAATACAAATATTGTTCTATGAACATGCTAAGAGACATTTTTGATAACTATAAATACACATTTATGTTAGGACTATACATAGAAATTAAATTAGATTTTTATTTTTGAAGCAACAGTATCACTAATGAATATGTACAGCAGTCAGTGGACTCAGAGTGCGAACAAATGGGGCATTCAATAGCGTGGAGGCAGCTAGATGGGAAATATGAGTGATTGTGCGTCAGCATTAGAAGAGTCAGTCAATACTGAACTGGAATAGATTAGACTTTCCAGTAGCAAAAGGGATAGAGACTACACTTATATGAATAAACACATAACTATTGACTGAAAGAATATTTTCAATATAAGGACGTTGAGACATATCTATGAGTGTGACATTTGGGTAGAATATATCCAAATAAGGTAGAAAAAACAAGGTAATCTTAAGGGGCCAATACTCATTAGTTTCTAGAAATAGGTGATGAACTGTGGCAGAGAAAATGCTCTCTTCACCAAATCCTGTTTTATATTCTAAGTACACAGGAAAACTACATTTCTTAGCCACCCTTGTAGCTTTCTTATGCCATATGGTTGGGCTCTGGCTAATGGGATGTAGCCATAGAATGCCAATTACTGGCTTGTATATAAAACTTACTATGTAATTTTCCACTCAATCTCTTTTTCTTTGATAAGAGCCAACAGACCCCCCTCCCACAAACACCATCAGACTGTTATGATAGCAAAAAGATACACCTTTGTGACAGTAAACCACTGAGGTTTTAGGGTTATTTTATTACTGCTGTTTAGCTTAACTACCATGATTATAATTGTAGAGGCTATAGAGAAATGTCTTCACTTTGACCTATCTAATATATTCAAACTACATCTAGACTGCCTTTAACTAGGTTTGTTAATATTTGTTATCACTTACTGAGCACCTGCAGGCCTTTCTTATCACTTGTCCTCTCAACATCACTGTAAGGTAAGCAGACATCATGAGGAAACTTGGGTTCAGAAACCACTTCTTTTCATGGTATTTATATGTTTACCTGTGTGGTACCTGAATTGCAGTCATAGAACTGGTAAATGGAAGATTGAAGGTTAGGGAGAGGTGGGGTAGATAAGAGATCAACCAAAGGACTTGTATACATGGATATAAGCATAACCATTGAACACACGACACTGGGGGGTAGGGTATACATGGGAGTGGGGGGCAATGGAAAGATATGTACACATGTAATACATTAAAAAATTTTTTTAAAAAAAGAGCAAAAGTTTGAATAAAAGCTTACACATAGAATGAAAGGTTAAGGTAAACATTTCAAGTCACAGAGACAGAAGCACCCAGAAGAAAAATGGTCATGATGTAATTGGACATTCCCCTGTCTGCTGCCTCATTAAAAGTGTGTAGGTGTTTGTGGCTCTGTCTCTTGTTGCTGGTGGATCATTCTTGCCAATAAAATAAATATTTAGAAGTTTATACCAGTAACTGCACTTTGTATACATTTTATGATTTGTACACTAGAATAACAAGTTTTAGAAGCAAAATAAATCCTTAAATTGGCAGTTCAGCATGTGATTCTGGGTAGTGCTCTTAACCTCGTTAAGAGATCTTCATATTCAGGCAATATTCAAGTGATATGCAATAACTGTGTTATCTCTAGTCTTTGAATATTCACGATAGGCCGCTGTTCTTTGAAAAGACTACTAAGCTTAATGTTTATTATTCATTAAAGATTTTATGTGGTTGTAATAATGAGTAAAGGGTAGGAAAAAATTGATGAATTTATAGAATAATTTATCATTTGAGGAATTCCTAAAATTCCCAAGTATTTAAATGTTGGAAAATTTGGAAACACCGTTGTACGCCAGCTTCCATCTCTTATTATCGGAGCATATCCAAAGGGAGAGCTAATAATCTGATTTTTTCTCTGGCAGACATGGGGAAAGCCAGCTGTGTCTACCAGCTGGCGGGGATATGGTGGGCACCACATACAAGGGGACACAGTATTGGGGAAACAGTTGAACTGAATTACTTTTTAAAAACAGTGTTATTGAGGTATAATTTATATGCCATGAATTTCAGCCATTTTCAGTGGACAATTCCATCACTTTTAGTAAATTTCTAGAGTGGAGCAATTATCACCACAATTCCGTTTTAAAACATTTTCATCACCCCCAAAATATCACCCATGCCCAGTTGCAGTCGATCCCAGCTGCAAATGTGAAGCAGTCAATCTGCTTAAGTTACTTTTTAAAAAATATATATATTTTATTGATGTTTTACAGGGAGGAAGGGAGAGGGATAGAGAGTTAGAAACATCGATGAGAGAGAAACATCGATCAGCCGCCTCCTGCACACCCCCTAGTGGGGATGTGCCCACAACCAAGATACACGCCCTTGACCGGAATCAAACCCAGGACCTTTCAGTCCACAGGCCAACGCTCTATCCACTGAGCCAAACCAGTTTCACCTGCTTAAGTTACTGTTAAGGCATGTGCCAACCCTAAGATTCTATGAAAGTAGAATTCCGAGACCTGGGCACAGTTCTCCTGCACACAAACGTGAACTCTCTCCCGGAAATTTCAAAGGCATTTGCCTTTCAGAGAACAGGGGCCTTGCTCGCACTTGCCATTTTGACACTTAACAGCGTTCCTCATTAGCATAACCTTTCCCTGGGGGCAGCTTCGCAGACACCTGATGATGGTTTTGCTGTCCATCTGCCATCCCAGGAAGGCTGAGGTCAGAGGGCTCTGTCGCATGTTATAATCATCAGCTCCTTTGTTGATGTACTCATTTTTGCTTCCAGGTTGTTCTTCATGGGTGGAATGAACAATTTTTTTTTAACTTTTCAAGTACCAGATGTTTACCTCTGGGCTTTCTCGAGAATGTTATCTTGTCCTGACTTCATAAAAGAGACATATTTAAACCCAGTTCTGCCCATCTAGGGACGGAATCGATGTTCCGATGAGAGAGATCTGAGGTTTTGCTACCCACCCCCAAGAATGTGCATCTGTGTTAGGCATTGAACTGATTGCTCCACAGCCGGGAAGACTGTTAACTGTGTGTATCGGCTCCCTTAGAAGTACAGGAGGCCAGTTTTGTTCTCAGAGAAAACTTGAAAATTGAGCTCCGATCAGGAATCAAGCCCCTATTATCAACAATATGACTGGAAAAGTGCCATCAGATTTTTTTTAAAATGTGAATTTCTAGGGTCATATAAACTAGCAAGTGTATTTCCAAATCGTATAAAATGAATACATAATTTTCTTTTTCTGAGCCTCAGTCTTCTCATTTGTAAAAATGGGCCCGATCACTGCACACTCTAAAGTGAGGGGTTACATGTGTTAAAGAATCAGTATCGAGAATGTTGTACAACATTTAAGAGACAGGTAATATATTCTCTTTTTCTTCTTTGATTTGTTTACATTGATGAAATGAGAAGTTCACTCTGCTATTCTACACAAGACGAAAATCACAGGTTGTGTTGTGTTTTTATCTATGAAAGCAAAGATCGAAGCTATATTTTAAAAAAAACAAAAAACACAACGGATTGGTTTGAATTCATAAAGTAAAACAACAACAACAAAAACTGTCAAGAAACACCAAAGCATAATTTTGAAAGCATTTGAACAATTAGGAAACATATTTGCAACGTGTTGAATAGAGGAAATAATAGTAGTAGTGCATAAAGAACACTAGCAAAAAAACATTTCAATGAAAATTAGGACAAAATATAAGAATAATAATATCACCAAAAAGATGTGCCTATAAATATATTTTGCAAGTTCATCTTTGCTAACTATTAAAAAAAATCAAATTGCTCTAGAGTGAGATACTATTTTCTACCATGAGACTGGAAAAGATTGGGAAGATCAGTAACTTCCAGTGATAAGGACAGTGTGGAAAAGAGACAAACTTACATATGGCTGGTGGGAGTGAAAAGTAACACAATTTTTTAAAATATATTTTTATTGATTTTTTTACAGAGAGGAAGGGAGAAGGATAGAGAGTTAGAAACATCGATGAGAGAAAGACATCGATCAGCTGCTTCTTGCATGCCCCCTACTGGGGATGTGCCCACAACCCAGGTACATGCCCCTGACCAGAATCGTACCCTTCATTCCGCAGACCGATGCTCTGTCCACTGAGCCAAACCGGTTTCGGCGTAACACAATTTTTGTGTATGAGAAATTTGTTAAACATATTTATATCTCTGGACCTAACAACTGAATTTCTAGGACATTTTCCTAAGGAAATAATTATTAATTTGCACAAAGATTTAGCCAGATAATGCTCAAGGTATTCTATACAGGGCTTTACAATTATAACTACAATTTAAAAATACCTAGGTAGTCAGTAGGAGGAATGAAATAACTGTCACATGTATTAAACTGGATACTGGGAGGCTAATAAAAATTACAGAAGAGTAATTAATATATGGTGCATTTTCTTTAAAGTCTGATGTCAAAGGGTGGAGTAGGAGATGATGGTTGCTACAGAGACACATGTCGAAAGGTGTGCATACAGAGAAGGGGGATGATTTGGGGCCAATAATGCAATCTGCCACAACCATTATGCTAATATGGTTTCTAATATGTTTCATGATTATTACTTTCAGTTATTATTCTCAGGAGCTCAGTAGGGTTTGCATTGAATATACTACCTCCTACTTTTATGAACAAACTAGAGGCCTGGTGCATGAAATTCATGCACGGAGGGTGGCCACAGCCTGGCCTGTACCCTCTCGCAATCTGGGATCACTGGGTCCTAACTATTGGCCTGCTTGCCTGATCACCCCTAATTACTCTGACTGCCTGATCACCCCCAACCACTCTTCCTGCCTGCCTGATTGCCCCTAACTACTCTACCTGCCTGTCTGATCAGCCCTAACCACTTGCTTGCCTGCCTGATAGCCCCTAACTTTTCTCCTGCCTGCCTGATCTCCCCTAACTGCTCTGCCTGCCTGCCTTATCACCCCTAACCATCTCTACCTTGGCACCCACTGCCACAGTTTTGTCTGGAAGAACATCCGGAATGACGTCCAGAATGTTGTTCAGCTGTCTGGTTTAATTAGCATATTATGCTTTTACTAGAGGCCCGGTGCACAAAATTTTGTGCATGGGGGTTAAGGGAAGGGTCCCCTCAGCCCAGCCTACATTCTCTTCAATCTTAGACTGCGTGGGGGATGTCTGACTACCAGTTTAGGGGATTGGGCCTAAACCAGCAGTCAGATATCCCTCTCACAATCCTAGACTGCTGGTTCCTAATTGCTCACTTGCCTGCCTGCCTGGTTGCCCCTAACTGTGCCCCCCTGCCAGCCTGATTGCCCCTCACTGCCTCTGTGTGCTCACCTGGTTGCCTCTAACTGCCCCCCCTGCCGGCTTGGTCACCCCTAACTGCCCTCTGCTGCTGACCATGTCACCTCCAACAGCCTCCTCCCTGCTGGCCTGGTTGCTCCTAACTGCCCCTCACTGCTGGTCTGCTCACCCCCAACAACCCCTCCCCCTTTGCCAGCCTGGTTGCCCCTAACTGCCCCCTCTGACAGCCTAATCGCCCCCAACTGTCCCTCCTGCTGGCCTGGTTGCTCTCAACTGCACCCCCTCTGCTGGCCTGGTCACCCTTAACTGCCCCCCCCTCACTGGCCTGGTTGCCCCCAACTACCCTCCCTGCCGGCCTAATCACCCCATGCATCCTGCTATTCAACCGTTTGGTTATCCCTCACTAACCCCCTGCTGGCCTGGTCACAGGCAGCCATCTTGTGAGGGTGTGAGGGTTAATTTGAATATTGCCTCTTTATCATATAGGGTTATTATAGATAAGGTTATTTTTATACACACTGTATTGAAAGGCATCACTGTGGCCTCTGGATATCACCAGGGCTAGCATTTTACAAGATTGCAGTTCTATCCTCTTTGTACCAGTTAGGAATGCTGGCTATAGTAAGAGAATTCATAGCTAACGGTATTTTTAACATAGAAATTCCATTATTATTTGTAACAAGAAGTCTGGTGGTCCCAGGTTTGATGTGATGGCTCAATGCAACCTTCTGTCATTCTGTTCCGTCATCATCAACCTGTTGGCTTTTCGGCTGTAGGGTGCTACCTTATGGTCACATGATGGCTACTGCAGTTCCATGCAGCACAATCTCCCATGTTCACATTTAAGGCAGGAAGAAGAGTAAAGGAGCTGGAGCAGGAAGTACTCCCTACACATCTGTAAGGAAAAATAATAGTTTCCAGAATTCCCAGGAGACTTTCTCTTTCATATTACTGACTGGAACTGTGTCACATAGACACCCGTAGCTGGAGGAGCGACCAGCCTCTTTAACAGAAGTGGCAAACGTGTGGAAGAATACAGTGGCACCTCGAGATACGAGTTTAATTCGTTCCGTAACCTTGAGGCGTGGGAAACTATGAGACACTCGAGTTGCGGTAAACTGGTGGGTCGTGTGCAGCCGGCCGATCCAAGCCATTACTCGTATCTCAAATGTTGCTCATATTTCAAAGCAAAAATAGCGCACTCGACGGCTCGTATCTCAAAAATCTCGTATGTTAGGGCACTCGTATCTCGAGGTACCACTGTATTGGGATGGTTATTACGTGCGAATTGACATAACCTGCCACTCTTTATTCGCTGTTCTGATTGATTATATCAGAGCTGCATAACCCTAGATTTAGATGCTTCTGACAGTTTTTCCAGATTCCTAGACACATTGAAGAGGAGAGGAATGAATCCCTTTCTCTGAGAAGCCTTGGTTTAGACACCCGGTGGGTTTGAGTTAAGTAGACTTTTCCAACTACTTTAGGGTTCTGTGTTTTATTTTTTGTTTGTTTGAGTGGTGGTTTACTATCCCAGGAACTATAGTATAATCCTAACAATAAAGAAATTATATAATTACTTTGACTAACTGAAACAGACAAGAAAACAATCCAGAAGCTTCATTTTTAAAAGTCAGCACTGAATTTACAATATGCAATTAGGATGGAATTTACTGGGACTCTACCTTTGGATTATAATTGGGCTATTATTGAACTCCCCAAATAGCAAACACCGAAAAGAAAGACTCAATTTTAACTAGCAGCACATACATCTATACACACAATCTTTTGCCTAACCCTCATTAATACAACTAAAATCTATTTCGATTTACTTGTGGAGAAAAGATTGATTTTGTCATTTCTTTCTTAGATAAACTCTAAGAATATGCCATCCACACACAGTGTCTTCTCCAGGGCCCCATCAAATTAAAGTTCCTCAGTTCTCCCCATTCATGCACCAGTTCCTCTGGTCACCATACATAAATTAGGGTCACGAATACAACCTGAAAATTAGAGTAAGTATGAAAACAGTCTTACCTCATGCCATAAGACAAATTTTAAAATTTGCAGCTCACTCTAAAAATGTTTTCATCCATATATTAGGAAGTAAAATGAAAACAGTCCAGGAAACAAAAATGAATTTTTACTGAAATTAATATCATTTTATTTTGGCCTTTGAGTTCATGGTCAAATCTAAATTTCCATGTCTTATCTTTATGATAAAAAGGAAGCTGATGACTGGTGCTTAAATATACTCGCTTAACATACCCATGTATATGGAAACCCATTACTTCTTCAATGCGGCTATTTCTACACAGGACCAAACCACACTGCACAGTAGCATTAGTCAGTGTGGTTCATTACTGACCACTTAAAGTTCAATCTAGATTGTTCCTTGAGAACCTCAACTGCTTCACTCAATTGGTGACTGATGGTACTAAGATGTTGCCACACAGTAGCCAGTATTTATTTTATCATGTGTTATCTCATTAGCCAGTTTTACATGTATTACCTCATTTTAGTCTTCAGGACAATACCACAGCTTTGTATTATTTTTTTTATTTGTGGAATTAATACATGGATAAAAACTTTGCCAATAGGAAGCAAATGTTTCTAAATGCCCTTCTCCAGCTCTTTTTCTCATCTTTATAAATTGTAAAAAAAAAAAAAAGGTGTCTTCAAAACGGAAGTACCCCATCCTCATCCAAAGATGTCCTACAGGTGTGAGCCAAATTGGGTTGGCAACAATCAAGTATGTAAAGGGGTAAGACGGAATGCGGGGCTGTTCTAACCTTGTTTTGCTCTATTTTGCCATTGTCCCAGAGATCCACATTGGATACAGGTAGATTTTAAGATTAATATATCGATGTAGTAGACTGTACCTGTGTGGTTTCATAATTTTAAGATGAAATGCAAACATGTCATCATGTCAATTTGAAACTCGCCATCTAAATCCATTAGAGGAAAGAGTATCATGTTTTAACAAGATGCCACTTAACAACCCAATTAAGGTAAGGCTTTGAGAAGGCTCCTTATGGTAGATTTGTCCTGCCCACAAAGACCCACCTTCAAAGGGTGATGGTCATATTAGTTCTCTGTGCCAAATGCCTATTGTCACTCCCAGGCATTGCTACTGTTGGCCATGAGGGGACACTATGTGTTCCATGCTGGGGTAACCAGATTCTCTGTCATAGGAGTAAGAATCGGGATTCAGCCAAAACCGGTGTGGCTCAATGGATAGAGCGTCGGCCTGCGGACTGAAAGGTCCCAGGTTCGATTCCGGTCAAGGGCATGTGCCTTGGTTGCGGGCACATCCCCAGTAGGGGGCATGCAGGAGGCGGCTGATCGATGTCTCTTTCTCATTGATGTTTCTAACTTTCTATCCCTCTCCCTTCCTCTCTGTGAAAAATCAATAAAATGTATTTTTTAAAAAAGAATCGGGATTCAGAGAAGGATAGGAATCCTCTGGGTCTGGCTTGTACTGAGAACATGGAAATTCAGGGCCTGTGGAGGAATGGGTGTGAGCACGGAGAAACAGATAACTGAGAAAAGAAATGAGTAAACTACATGAGCGAGAAGAAGCAGTGGTGAGAGACCAAATAGTATAACATAGTAGGACAGAGAAGGTGGGAAGAACAGACCGTTTTCCTCTAAGTTTGGGCAAATGTATAATGACATGTATCCATTATTATCGTATTTTATACAATAGCTTCGCTGCCTTAAAAATCCTCTGTGCTCTGCGTGTTCATCCTTTTTTTTTTTCCCTGCAAGCCCTGTCAACCACTGATCTTTTTCCTATCTCCATAGTTTTGCCTTTTCCAGAATGTCATAGAGTTGGAATTACACATGATATAGCCTTTTCAGATCAGTTTCTTGCCCTTAATAATATGCATTTCAGTTTCCACTATGTCTTTTCCTGGCTTGATAGCTCACTTCTTTTCAGCACTGAACACTATTCCACTGTCTGGCTGTATTCCAGCTTCTTCATTTATACACAGTTTATTGAGACATGGAAGGACACTTTGGTTTCTTCCAACTTTTGGCAAACATGAAGAAAGCGGCTATAAACATCTGTGTGCAGATGTTTGTGGACATGGTTTTCAACTCCTTTGGGTAAATGCCAAAGAGACAGATTACTGAATCATATGATCGGAGTACTTTCACTTTTGCAAGAAACTGCCCAACTGTCTCCCAAAGTGACTACCGTCTTCCATCCCCACCAGCAATGAATGAGAGTTCCGGTACCTCCGCATGCTTACCAACAATTGGTGTTGTCAGTGTTCTGGATTTGGGCAGTCCTGATAGGTGTAGAGTGGTATTTTGTTGTTGTTTTAATGTACGTGTTCCTGGTCACATATGATGTGGGGTATCTTTTCATATTCTTATTTGATATTCGTTTATCTTCTTTGGTGAGAAGTCTGTTAAGGACTTTGGCCCACTTTTTAATTGAATTGTTTTCTGATTGTGGAGTTTTAAGAGTTCTATGTATATTTTGGATATCACAGTCCTTTATCAGATGAGTCTTTAGCAAATACACTGAGTGGCCAGATTATTATGATCTCTGAATGCATAATAAGCTGCCACCTACTTTTGGAGATATATACATATTTGCATATTAGCCTTTTATTACGTAGGATATACACTGAGTGGCCAGATTATTATGTGTTCAGAGGTCATAATAATCTGGCCACTCAGTGTATTTTCTATATAATAAAAGGCTAATAGGCAAATATTAGTGTATTTTCTCCCTGTCTGTGGCTTGCCTTCTTATTCTCCTGACAATCCCTTTTGCAAAGCAGAAATTTTAAATTTTAATGAAGTCCAACTAGTCAATTATTTCTTTCATGGATTCTGCCTGTGGCATTGCATCAAAAACGTCATTGCCAAACCCAAGGTCATTTAGGTTTTCGCCCCTGATATCTTCTAGAAGTTTTATAGTTTTATGTTTTATATTTAGGTCTGTGATTTATTTTGAGTTCCTATTGGATATGGTTACAAAAAGGCAACACAAGGGTTCCTTGCACTCGTGGTATTAGAAATCTTCTGCAACTTGGCTGTGGTGGCGGATACACAAGCCTGCACTTACGATAAATAGTAGAGAATTAGTACACACATAAGTATAAGTAATACTGGGGAAATCTATATAAGATCAGTGGCTTGTATCCCTGTCCAGATATTGGTTGTGTTATTGCATTATAGTTTTGTGAAATATTGCCATTGGAGGAAATGGGTATAGTGTACATGGGATTGCTCTGTATTATTTCTTCTAACTTTATATGAGTCTATAATAATCTAAATAAAAAAGAGCTACAGGTTAAGACCAAGAACTAAGGTATATGGTCTCTAGAATCACAGAATTAGTGTTAGAGCGCAGAAAATCCTTAAAACAGCATTTCCCACATCATGGTCTCAGAAAAGAAGTACTATAACAGTCTATGAAAAAAGGGGAGTTATTGGTCAACTAAATAGAGAATGTAGTATACAGTGGTACCTTGAGATACGAGTTTAATTCGTTCTGTCACCTTGAGGCATGGGAAACTATGAGACGCTCGAGTCGCGGTAAACTGGTGGGTCGTGTGCAGCCGGCCGATCCGCGCGATGACTCCTATCTCAAATGTTGCTCGTATTTCAAAGCAAAAATCGCTCGCTCGACAGCTCGTATCTCAAAAATATTGTATGTTAGGGCACTCGTATCTCAAGGTACCACTGTAATTTAAATTTCATACCGGAGATTTACTACGCTGAGGAATAAAAAATTCTGTACATCTCTGCATATTAGTCACATGGCTATGGTCACACTGGGTTGCAAACATCCACAGAATCTCAATAGCATGAACATGAAAGTTGATGGGCTAGAGCTTTGCTGATCTAGGGTTGGCTTTGCTGGGATGATTTGCTTATACTCTGTGTGACTCATTTTCCTCTCTAGCTGTGTGCTTCCTTCAAGTCCTTCATTTTTCTAGGTGTTGAGAATAGTAGTGATCGAAGTAGACATAATCCCAACCATCTGGTGAGAGATAGAGACTCACACTCTCACAGAAACAAAAATAGAAATACATGCTGAAATAAGTGCTATCTGAAGGGAAGATGTGGGAGAATTTAAAATATATAAAACAGAGATCTAACTGTGTCTGTGAGAATGAAGTTGGTGTGGGAAGATTTTTCAATGGAAATGATTTCTGAATTGATGCCTGAAAGATGAGTGAGCATCGATCAGAAGAAGCATGGTGGCCAAGCAGTATGATGCATGTACAAAGGCCCTGTGGCCCGCTTAGAGTAATTGTGGTTGGAGTGTAGAAAGTAAGGAGAAATGTGATATAAAACCACTGTCATTCATGTGGCTGAACCATTTACTTCTTCTAAGAGAATAACTATGTCCCCAATAAGAGGTTAACTATTAGAGCCACTCATCCAAAAACATGGGGGCAGGGGGGGCGGTGAAGGGAGGTTAGTAACAGAGACATCAGGCCAAGAGGCCAGAAACAGCTCCCAGGGAAAGCCAAAGGGAACAGCAGCTGGAGAAGGAGGTTAGGTAAGATGGCATCTTCTAAAGTTTGGTGGTGGGTGGAGTGGCAGCTAAAGCGGAGAAGAAATTACTTTCCTCTCCTTGGCTTATGGACCACGTACTTCAGAAAAAGAGACGCTGAACCACAGCTGAGGTAGCCAGCAACTCTCAGGAACGTGGGAAGTACAGTGGTTCGCACATCTGCTGTTTCCCTTGCTGTGGTTGCAGTTACGTGATATCAACCATCGCCCAAAACTGTGAAATGAAAATTTTCGGAAATGAGCAATTCATGTTTCAAATTGCACACTCTTCTGAGTAGCGTGATGAAATCTCAAGCCATCCTCCTCCACTCTGCCCAGAATGTGAATCATCCCTTTGTACAGGGTATCCGGGAGAGAGAGAAGGAGAAAGTGAGAGAGAACACATTCACATCAATTTTATTGCAGTACTAGAAGCCCAGCACGTGAAATCGCACGGCCCCGCCCACTTGCGCACGCCTCACTGTGCATGCAGCCCTGCCCACCCATGCACACCTCACCATGCACGCAGCCTCCTGGTCTTTGGTCATTGGGTGTCACTTTTATTATATAGTTATATACCCTTATACTTACTCTATTTTGTTATGAGTTGTTCTTAATCTCTTACTGTGCCTAAACTTTATCATATGTATGTATGCATAGGAAAAAACATACGATATATAAGTTCTGGTACTCTCTGTGGTTTCAGGCATCCACTGTGAGTCTTGAATGTATTCCCCGCGGATAAGGGGGCACAATAGTAGCGTGCTTCCATCCAACCACATCCATTCTCATTCCTGCGTGACAAAGCGAAAGCTTTAGGATGGCAGTGTGTAGTGAGAGGGAGCCAGTAGCATAAAAGGCAACCCATGCGTTCTTGTTGCTAGAAGCTGGATGTCGCTCTGTAGGTGCCCAGCCAGATCCCCTTTGCTGGGTTACGATTCCCATCGACCAGCTGCTGTTAGTTGTTGACTCCAAACAGCTCAGAGTCTCCTTTCTCTGAAGATTTGTCCTCAGCAGAATGACAGCTGCCTGAGAGTTCAGCCTGTCCTCCCAACACCTGGGTCCACAGCTAATGGCTTTCTGGCATGGAGGTCAACAGGCCAGTGCCCTGGTCTCACAGTGCCGTTAATGTGCCTTGAGGGCCTCATTCTCTAAGCTATTTGTGCTCAAGGGCTCCCACTGGGCTCAGATTGAAGCTGGTCTCTGGCCACGCCCGTGCTCTCCCCTAGTTACCACCTGCCCTCCCGTTTCCATCACGTCCTTTCTCTGAGACCTCTCCTTCCATACACCACACACTTGGTTTCAGGCTTCACTTCTAAGGAACCAGTTCTAAGACAGAGTGCTTGGGCAATGACCAACCAGTTAGTTAAAGTTTATTTTAAGAATGATTCACAGATTCACCTGAATCTTGTAAAAATACCTGCTCTGCCTTTTAAACACTTAAAACAGTGGTTCTCAACCTTCCTAATGCCGTGACCCTTTAAGACAGCTCCTCGTGGGGTGGTGACCCCCAACCATAAAATTATTTCCGTTGCTACTTCATCACTGTAATCTTGATCCTGTTATGAACTGTAATGTAAATATCTGATATGCAGGATGTATTTTCCTTGTTACAAATTGAACATAATTAAAGCATAGTTATTAATCACAAAAACAGTATGTAATTATATATTGTGAAATGTTTATTTCTAATTACAAATAACTGAAATTTTTGTCTTGAATCGTGGTGTAGCATGGGTAACAGTCTTCATAGGACAACAGTAAACTACCTGGCTACACTTTGCTACCCCGAGGAGCAGTGTGTTGGTTCCTAAGACCATGGGAAATATGTGTTTTCTGATGGTCTTAGGCGACCCCTGTGAAAGGGTCGTTCGACCCCCAAAGGGGTTGCGACCCACAGGTTGAGAACCGCTGCCTTAAAAGGACAGTTAGTAGGTACTTGCCCCGAACAGATGCCACCTGATGACTAAGCATACCTGGACAGCTTGGCTGAGGAACAGGTATTCAGTCTCAAGGCTTGGTACCCTGGGAAGTTTATGTGAAATCCCCAGACTGTAGTTCCACAGGGGATTTCCTCTAGAGCAGGGGTCAGAAAAGTGTGGCCCAAGGGATTAATCTGGCCTGCAAACCCTTCCCCCCACCTTTTTAAGTGAAATAAGCCAGTCAGAGAAAGACAAACATCACACAATCTCACTTGTATGTAGCCCATTTGTATATAGAACCCACAAGTTAAGAATGGTTTTATATTTTTCAAGGGCTGGAAAAATTAAAAATAGAAGAATTGTGGCATGTGAAAATCATATGCAGCTCACATTTGAGTGTCTGTAGGTACCCCGTTTCCCTGAAAGTAAGACATCCCCCCAAAATAAGACCTACTTCCAGTTTTGCCTCTCGCTGTAATATAAGGCATCCCCCCCAGATCATAAGGCCTCCCCCGAACATGAGGCCTCCCCAGTATATAAGGCCCCCGAAGCTACCATCAGGCGTCTGACTCCTGATTTAAAGAGACCTCACCCTGTGTGAACAGCTCTGGCTGTGCTGTGGCCCATCAGGGAGCTGGTTGGTGATGACAACGACTACCGCACCGTAGACAGGTCATATATTTCCTTTTTTTTTTTATTCAATAATGAATGTGTACCGTGTTCTTCTTCATGGAAAAATAAGACATCCCCTGAAAACAAGACCTAGTGCCTCTTTGGGAGCAAACATGAATAGAAGACACTGTCTCATTTTCGGGGAAACGGGGTACACCCAGGCACACCCATTTGTCCGCACACTGTGGCTGCTTTCCCACTGCAGCAGCAGAGTGGAGTACCTGCACCAGAGACCCCGTGGCCTGCGAAGCTTACAATGTTCACTGTCTGCCTCCGCAGAGAAGGTTTGCTGACTCACTCATATAAAACTGGGGGGCTTGCGTCCTGATCCGTTTGTGAGAATTCCCTGGGCACAGCTCATGTTATGAGAGATGTTTCTGGGTGACAGGCGGGAGCTGAGCAGAGTAGAAGTAAGGACATCATTGTAGAGGGGGCCAACGGGATAGGGAGCACTGACTCAGAGGTTCAACACTCAGTGAGGAAAGGGGGGACAGTGCCCCCTTGAATGACTCAGTTTTGTCACCGAGAGAGAGGAAGAGGCTGGCTGGCAGCGGCAGGGACTTGGAGAGTTGGCGATAATGGAGTGGGTCGGTAAGGAGCTCCTAGAGCGGAAATAAGTGAAAATGGGTTATTGCATTTCCCTGATGCCCAAACCCCAGGAACTACAGGGGAGCGGCCCGAATAGATTGGCTTGCAGCTGGGGGCGAGGCTGGCTATTGATCACGGGTCCCTCCAGCAGTCCTGCCTCTTCGCAGGGAGTTTTGCTCTCTGAGAACACCTGCCAGAAGAGGGCCTCCATCACTCTCATGTGAACGCGAGAAAGCATGCCAGGCAGGATGGAGCCGGCAGCATGGAGCCTGCAGGACAAGCTGAAGAGGGGAAATGTGTGAGGTTGAGGGGGCGCTCATTCTAATTCACCTCGCATTTGTGTGATATGGAGCACGTTTCTTCTTGAACATGGTAGCATCCTGACTTGAGGTTTCCTCTCCACGGTCTCCGTTACCCAAAGTCAGCCACGGTCTGAACATATTAAATGAAAAAGCCCATAAATAAGCAACTTAGAGGTTTTAAATGACATGCATTTTTGAGTGGCACGATGACATCTCACGCCATCCTGCTGGGTCCTGCCAGGTGTGGGAATCAGCCCTTTGTCCAGCGTATCCGGGCTGTATGTGCAGAACAATAAGACATTTTGTGAGAGAGAATGACTACGTTCACCTAGGTTTTCTTACAGTAAGTTAGTATATTTGTTCTATTTTATTAACAGTGCTGCTAATCTCTTACTGTACCTAATGTATAAATTAGACTTCATCACAGGGATGTACGCGGAGGAAAAAGCAGAGTTTATACAGCGTTCATTACTTGCTGTAGTTTCAGGCATCCATTGTGGGTCTTAGAATGTATCCCCTGCAGAGGCATCCATTGTGGGTCTTAGAATGTACCCCTGCAGATAAGGGCAGCTACTATATTGGCTACAGTCGCTGTGGGTCCCAATTTATGGATGAAGAAACTAGGATTCTAACAGTTTTTAAAGGTTTTTACAGTATCACGCTGCTAGCAAGTGAAAGCAGCCATGTTGACTAATTAGAGAGGCATCAGAGAGCGAGAAGAGGATGAAGGAGGTGGTGGGGGCATTCCACTGCACATAGGACCCCAGGTGACCACCCCTGGGACTAGACCTTGAACGCTGTTGATGTAGACCATCTAGTAGAGTGTGTCCTGGACCAGGGACACGCATATTAAGGAGGTTGTAGATGATGAAAACAGCTTAAGCTGTCATTGTATGAGGGAAGGTAGTGTTCCCTCGAATATGGTATGTTTTCTGAAAAGGAATTGCGGCACAGATGGTGATTAAAAATATGGAGCCTGGCCCAAACCGGTTTGGCTCAGTGGATCGAGCATCAGCCTGCGGACTGAAGGGTCCCGGGTTCGATTCCGGTCAAGAGCATGTACTTGGTTGCAGGCACATCCCCAGTGGGGGGCGTGCAGGAGGTGGCTGATCAATGTCTCTCTCTCATCGATGTTTCTGACTTTCTATCCCTCTCCCTTCCTCTCTGTAAAAAATCAATAAAATGTATTTTTTAAAAACATATGGAGCCTGAAATCATACTGCCTTCCTCGTAGCTTTGTGAGCTTGGACAAGTCGCTTAACCTCTCTGTGCCTCAATAAAACGGAGCCGACAATAGTACCTATCCCATAGGGTTGCTATGAAGATGAAAAGGGGTTAACATTTTTAAGTTGTAAATATTCCTTTGTGAAATAAAGTAGATAGTGGAGGTCATTAGTAATGTGCTTGTAAACATTGAGCGACCAGTTCCCTAGGGGGAAAATGTTTCTCTGGTTTGTAGCATTTGTTTATTCCCATGGAATAAATACTCCCACTGTGGCAGGTTTCAAGCTACTGATAGAGCATTATTGAATGCAAAATTGGAAAGAGATGAGTACAGAGCACATGATTATATGGCATAAGGTATTTCTACCATACAAATACAATAGATGTAATTGATCTCAAGAGCATAATAATATCTGTAGGGGAAATACTGCAAGACCTCCAGTGGATGCCTGAAACTGTAGGTAGTATCAAACCCTATATATACTGTTTTTTTCCTATACGTACATACTTAACAATAAAGTCTAACTTATAAATTAGGCACAATAATAATTTAACAATAGTAATAAAATCCTATCTAATAAAAGAGTAATATGCAAATAGACTGTACCTCTGCTATACCCACAAGCCACACCCACAAGCCAATCAGAGCGAGTGTGCAAATTAACCCAACCAAAATGGCTAAGGTCACAGAGAGAGCAAGAGGGAAGCTTGGGTTGCCCCCGGTGATGGAGGAAGCCAAGCTTTCTGCACGCCCTGGCGGGCCCAGGCCTCCGCTTAAGGCAACACAAAGTTTTAATGCCTGCTGCCACGCCACCAAGCAGGCTTGGCTCCACTCCAGGCTACAAAGTTTCAATTGTAGAAGATAAATAAATCCCAGATACCAGCGCCTCCACTTGGGTCTCCGGGGGTGTGGCCGGCCTGAAAATCATCACAGGCCCCTCGCCTAGGCTGCCCCATGCCCCAAGGGAACCTCCACCCTGATCTGGGACACTCTTCAGGGCAAATCAGCTGGCCCCTACCCATGCACCAGGCCTCGATCCTAACTAATAAAAGAATAATATGCAGATTGACCATCACTCCAACACACAAGATGACTGTCCCCATGTGGACACAAGATGGCCACCACAAGATGGCCAGCAGGGGAGGGCAGTTGGGGGTGATCAAGCCTGCAGGGGAGGGCAGTTAGGGGTGACCAGGGCAGCAGAGGAGGCTGGCAGGGGAGTGGTTAGGGGGTGATCAGGCTGGCAGGCAGAAGTGGTTAGAAGCAGTTAGGATGGCAGGCAGGCGAGCAGTTGGGAGCCAGCAGTCCTGGATTGTGAGAGGGATGTCTGACTGTCCTACTGGAATTGGGCCTAAACAGGCAGTTGTACATCCACCAAGGGATCCCAGATTGGAGAGGGTGCAGGCTGGGCTGAAGGACACACACCGTCCTCTGCCCCCCAGCACGAATTTCATGCACTGGGCCTCTAGTAGAAGAATAATAACAATAAAATAAGGTTTCTTTGAGCACATACACTGCAATACACTGAATATCCAATCAATCTGATAACTGAGATGGTACTAAGTAACAAGTAGAGAGCATATGTAACATGGAGACACTAGATAAAGAGATGATTCATGTCCAGAGTGTGACAGAGCAGAGATGGCACAATATTTCATCAGGCTACTCAGAATGGTGTGGAATTTAAAACTTATGGATTGTTTATTTTGGGAATTTTTTATTTAATATTCTAAGACCATGTTGAATCCATGCTGGGGGGACTACAGATAAGGTAGTACTATAGTAATGCAATAAAATAGAAAGTGTTGAGTTTTGAGTATTAATCTTTGTTTTGAAATAAATTAAGTTTACATCATTTAATTTTGAATATCATCTATATTTCACAGTCAGTTCTAAAATGCTGACATTTTAACCATTGGCTCCCATGAGCAGGTATAGAGCAGATTTAGCATTCCTGTACTGAATGGCATGTAGTTTAGATACTCGAGCCTTCACGGCAGAAAGTTCTCTGTGGGATGAGTGGCTAAATGGAGAAGCCAAACCTCTGTGCGTCAGTAGACATGAACATTGCTTAAAATGTGAGGATACAGGCAACTGAGTTATTGTAGGTGGACCTCTCCCGGTGGCAGCAGAATCCAATGCCAATTCAGAACTGTCAGCTCCTGGAAACCATCCCAGACCATGCATCTGCTCTTGCAGCTTCCCTTTGAAAGAGGGTGGCTTTCTGGAAGATTTTTATTTTGTGGAGTACAAAAGAGCCATGCTGGATGATGTCGGTAGCACAATTGAACACAATGAGGGCTTAATTTGGGATTTGGGGTAATGCTTTATCAACCCTGAGATAATTAAAATGTAGAAATGAATACTTTGTTGAATATTGTTACCTCATTCACTTGTCTCCTCGTATCCCTCCTAGAGATTCATCAGTATGTCCAGAAGAGGGTGGACTAGATGTGTTAGATGTGTTGGAGCTGACCTTGAGGAAAGAGGTCAACTTCTGAATATAGTCATAGATTTATTCTGAGAAGTCCCTCTACCGTTCCCAATTCCTTCCTACACACACACACACACACACACACACACACACACACACACATTAGTAGATCTTCAACAAATTGCTTTTTGATACATAAACCAGTAAGTGAATAAAGCAATTTGACTTCAAACAATGAAAGGTGTTTTGTTTTTTTTTCATCAAGAGAAAGAACTATCTAACCCTTGATGTCAAAAGGATTCTCAACACTATGAGAAAATTGCTGTTCATAACATACTCTCCCTTTCCCCCACCTCCCCTGGAGGAATACATTTCCCTATTCCATTGGTGTTGAACTCAGTCATGTGACTTACTTTGTCCCATGAGATGTTAGCACGCATGACACAAGCTTTTAAGAATACTTGAGGTTAGGGCATGCACACTTGTGTCTCTTCTGTCACCAGGAAAGAGCTTCCCCTGTGGATTTGCTACTCTTCTGCCTGGGCTGATGGGTGAGACACATTGGGGTAAACAGAGTCCATCCCCCAGCAAGGCAAGCCTGATTGGGCCCACAGTTCAGAGCCAAAAAGCCAATTAGATTCCCACCTAGAACATCCAAACTCAGTCAACTCACAAACACCTGAGTGTGGCTGGTTGTTTGTAGCAATAACTGACGAATATAACCAAAAGTACACTTTGAAGTTAAATGCTACTGGACCATACATAGGGTCATGACCTGGGAAGAACTGGATGAGATGAATACCTTTGTGTCAAAAGGTACAAGCAGCCTGTTTTCCCCTAACGGCCCTCCTCTGGAGGCCTGGTTACCCCTAACTGCCCTCCCCTGCAGGTTTGGTCACCCCTAACTGCCCTCCCCTGCAGGCCTGTTCAACCCCAACTTCCCTCCTCTGCTGGCTTGGTCACCCCTAACTGCTCTCCCCTGCAATCTTGATCACCCCCAACTGCCCTCCCCTGCTGGCCATCTTGTGGTGACCATCTTGTGTCCACATGGGGGCAATCATCTTGTGTGTTGGAGTGATGGTAAATTTGCATATTACTCTTTTAAAATTAATTCATTCATCTATTATCTTTATCAAGAGCCTATCATGTGTCAGATATTCTGCTAGGTACACAAATACAAACTGCTATTGAAAACCAAAATTTCACTCTTGGAATATATGTGGTCCACTCTTATGAATATATATGGTTCCTGCCTGTATTTTCTGCATTAATGAATATATGAATACCTGGACATTTCCTATTGGCATATTTTTAGGGAGGAAGGATAGAATTTTTTTCTTTGTATAAAAGGCCATTTGACTTATGGAATAGTTAGGACTCTTTTTGCTGTGAGATATGGAAACTCAACTCAAAGCAGGTTGAACCTAAGAAGACAGATATTAGTCATTTAACTGAAAAGTCCAGAGAACTGGCATCAGGAAAAGACTGACCCAAGGCTTCAAATCCTATCATTAGGACTAATTTTATCTCTATTTCTTGGTTCTGCTGTTTTCTGTGTTGCCTTTACTCCAAAAGTCCTTGTGGTGAAAATATGGAAGCCAAAAATTCCAGGTCTTCATCATCCCATGTTCAAATACAAAGGAAAAGCGTTTTTATTTCCTGTAGCTCCCACCAAGTCCAGATATTGACTCTGACTGACACTATTGGCTTTATTTGAGTCACGTGATTACAATCACTGTGGTTGAGGGAATGAAATGTTATGATTGCCTTGAGATGAGTTATGTATCATGAATGTGCTTTCCTCCCTTAAAGAACTGCAAGCAAAGAAGGAAAAGAGAAAATGGATTTTTAAAAAGTAAATACAGCCTGATTGGTGTGGCTTAGTCGTTGAATTTGACTTATGACCCAGGAGGCCATGGTTTGGATATGATTCCTGGTCAGGATACATACCTGGGTTTCGAACTTGATCTCCAGTGGGAGGCATGCAGGAGGCAGCCGATCAATGATCCTCTCTCATCATGGATGTTTCTCTCTCTTTCTCCCCTCCTCTCTGAAATCAATAAAATATTATTTTAAAAAATCTGAAGCTTAACATGGTCAAACAGATCTCTAAAACAAAAGTAAACACAGTATGTAGGTAAATTTATTTTTGATATGGATGTTACATGGAACAGAATGAAGTTGGACCTCTACATCATTCCATATAGAAAAATAATAAGAAATGGATCAAAGACCTATATGCAAATGTAAAATTATTAGACAAATACATAGAAATAAATATTTGTCATTTTGGATTTGTTAATGGGTTGTCAGATATGACACTGAAAGCACAAGCATCAGAAGATAAACTAGATAAGTTAGACTTCATGAAAGTTAAAAAAACAAACAAACACTTTTGTGCTTCAAAGGGCAATATCAAGAAAGTCAAAAGATAATCCGGAAATGGAAGAAAATATTCACAAAGCACATGTCTTAGATCTGGAATACATAACTTTCACAACTCAATAATAAAAAGACAACCCAATTTAAAACGGGCAATGGGTTTGAATGGACATTTCTCCAGAGGATATGCAAATGGACAACAAGCACATACAGAGAAGCTCAATTTCAATAGTTGTTAGAGAGCCGAAACCGGTTTGGCTCAGTGGATAGAGCATCGACCTGGGGACTGAAAGGTCCCAGGTTCAATTCCGGTCAAGGGCATGTGCCTTGGTGGCGGGCACATCCCCTGTAGGAGGTGTGCAGGAGGCGGCTGATCGTTGTCTCTCTCTCATCGATGTTTCTGACTCTCTATCCCTCTCCCTTCCTCTCTGTAAAAAGTCAATAAAATATATTTTAAAAAAATAGTTGTTAGAGAAATGGAAATCAAAACCACAATTAGATTCGGCCTCACGCCCACTAGGATGGACCCAGTATAATTAAAATGTTATAATGAAAAGCTTGGACATGGATTAAAATGTTATAATCACAAGCTTTGATGTGGATGTGGAGACATGGGAAACTTTATACACTCTGGTGGGAATGTAAGATGGTGCAACCACCGGGAAACCGGGGTGGTAGTCTTTTTGAAAGATCGAAACAGAGCAGCGGTTCTCAACCTGTGGGTCGCGACCCCTTTGGGGGTCGAACGACCCTTTCACAGGGGTCGCCTAAGACCCTCAGAAAATGCAGATATTTACATCACGATGCATCACAGTAGCAAAATTTCACGGTTGGGGGTCACCACCACATGAGGAACTGTATGCAAGGATCATGGCCTTAGGGAGGTTGAGAACCGCGGAAACAGAGGGTTACCAGTTGACTCAGCTATGCCCCTGTTACACATACACCCACGAGAAGTGAAAACGGATCCATACAACACATCAGTACGTAACGTTCCATCGCAGCACTAGTCATGACAGCCAGTGACAGGTTGGGAGTGGGTTGGGGTCACACGCCTAGGACACGAGGCCGTGATGTATCAGAAGAACGTGTATTTCAGGCGCCTGGCGCAGGTGTGCCAGGTCTGGAGAAGGAATCAGCGGAAACTGAAGGGAGGGAAGGGTTTATTAATGACCGCTGGCTGCAAGCCGTTCTGCTGACCTCAGGGTCCGGCGCGTCCTTGGCCCGTCCGGATGCCAGGTGTGTTCTGGCTGGCTGAGCCAGGCGGTGCTCAAGGCCGCGAGCTTCCCGCAAGGTGTGTGCCAAGCACAATAAGCGCTGTCTGCCCGTCTTACTGTCTTTAACCCTTCCGTTCCTCTCTCAAAGGGTATGCAGAAAGAGAAAGAAGGGGGGGCGGTCAGTTTCTGTCTGCTTCGTGTCGGGCAGGAGCTGCTGTGAACTCCTCCGGAGCGAATTCGGATTATTTCCTGGGATGTGGGCCTGGAGGGGCCCTTTACCTGCGGAAGAACGAACTGTCCCACTGTCTGGTTTACTAGGACCTGGAATCTTGTTTGTCCAGATTTGGAAACGATCCTGAAAGTGCAGGGCCCGAGGAGGAGGAGGAGTGGGAGGAGGGGGAGGGGGAGGAGGAGGAGGAGGAGGAGGAATAATATTGGAGCATAAAAGAGTAGAAGCCAGGAGGAGGAGGAGGAGGAGGAGGAGGATGAATAGTGTTGGAGCACAAATGGGATAAAAGCCAGGAGGAGGAAGAGGAGGGGGAGGAGGAGGAGGAGGAGTAGCAGGAGCAGGAGGAGGAGGAGGATGAATAATGTTGGAGCATAAAAGGGTAAAAG
>JAAGEH010000411.1:1316142-1341248 GCA_011751065.1 Lasiurus cinereus | reverse complement strand
AGGAGGAGGGGGAGGAGGAGGAGGAGGAGGGGCGGGAAAGGAAGGAGGAGGAGGAGGAGGGAGAGGAGGACCAGCTGTCTGTACAGTGACAGCCGGGAGCCTGTCTCCAAACCCCAGACCACAGGACGGTCTGCAGTGAAAACACGCTAAGCCACGTTCCCATGCATGTATGCCCGGTGTAGATGGGGAAGGCGGGAAGGCGAAGAGAGGTGCACTCTCCAGTCACAGGCAGGACCCAGGCCAGTGCAGAGGAAGGCCAGGAGGACCCAAGGAAGGGTCACGAGTGCAGCAGACGCTCAGTCATGCAGAACCATGGCGGGGGGCCTTCCCAGGACACAAGGGGTGCTCAGGGGATGGACAATCATGTCCTCTCCGAGTGCCAAGAGCCCCATTGCTGAAACCCTGCAGGGAATCTTACCGGACCCCTCACTAGACCTTCCCAGGTTTCAGCACCGAATGAAACGTTTAGAGTGGGGCCGGGGTCGCGCACCTATGACACGAGGCCACCATGGATCCAAATACAGCGGTACCTCGAGATACGAGTTTAATTCGTTCCGTCACCTTGAGGCATGGGAAACTATGAGACGCTCGAGTCGCGGTAAACTGGTGGGTCGTGTGCAGCCGGCCGATCCGCGCGATGACTCCTATCTCAACTGTTGCTCGTATTTCAAAGCAAAAATCACTCACTCGACGGCTCGTGTCTCAAACATCTCGTATGTTAGGGCGCTCGTATCTCGAGGTACCACTGGAACTTGTATTTCAGGCACCTGGGTGCAGGTGGGCTGAGTCCAAAAAAGGAGGTAGAGGAGGCTGAAGGAGACAAAGGTTTGGATGAACTGTCGCTGGCTGCAGCCGGTTCTGCCCGTCCATTGTTGGCTCCTCCCAATGCCAGGTGTCTTCCGGTTATCTAGCCATGCGGTGCTCAAGGCTTCAAGCTTTCTGCAGGGTATCTGCTAAGCACAATACGTTTTGTCTGTCCCGTTTCATTCTCTTTCACCCTTTCAACCAAGAAGTGGAAACTATCCAAATATTTCTCAGTTAATGAATGGATGTACGAAATGTGACACCTCCAGACACTGGAATATTATTTGACCACAAAAAAGTGAAGCAGTGATGCATGCTGAAACGCGAATGCATCTGGAAAACAATATGCTTAGCAAAGAAACCCCTCGCAAAAGAACATATATGATTCCATTGTATATAAAATGTCAAGAATAGACACATTTCTAGGGGCAGAAAGCAGTTACGGGGTATATATGGCTGAAGAGGATGGGATTGGGATTGGAAGGCTATAATGAAAAGGCATATGGTTTCCTTGTGGAGTGATGAAAATGTTCTAAAAATTGTGGCAATGCTTGAACAACTCTGTAACTGTACTAAAAACTATTGAATTGTACACATTAAAGTGGTGAATTGCATGGTGTGTGTGTCATATTTAAAAAAGATGGTACAAAAGAAGATGAAATAAACTAATAGATTATGGTACCAACCATGAAGTAGAGAATGGAATTATGTATTTCTAAAACACTTTATTTAATATTCCATAAAGATTTCAATATTTCTATCTAATTTGCTTTTCCCCTCCATTTTGTTTATTATTAATGTTTTGTTCTATATCATGGAAGCTTTCCTTTCTATGAAAAATAATAGTAATTAATAATAATAAATTATAGGTGGGAAAATAGACTGAGTTGGGAATTATGTCTCAATTTTCACACATATAGCGTGTTAGGAATTTCAGATTCTGTAAGGATGATTGATATGATTTATTAACAAGAGTAATCCATATGACATGATCAATATGTATTAGGTTGAGTAGTCTTTTACAGGCATGCCTAATTAGCATTTCTACTGGCATTTCTTAATAAAAATGGAATCTCCTAGCATTCTGAGGACTGCATTAATTTGTAACACACGATGACACAAAAGACAGAACATTTTAAGTCTTCATTAATGGCCTGGAAGAGAGAATGAGCAGCAGGCTCATTTAGTTCTCTACTGATACCCAGTTAGAAAGTTTCCCCATACTGGGAAGGCCAATAAAGTTACATAAATAGATCTGGAGAGTTTGAGTTGATTTTATTTGAGCATGAATTAAACTACTGTATTTTCCGGCATATGAAACGACTGGGCGTATAAGACAACCCCCAACTTTTCCAATATAGAGTTTGGGATATACTTGCCCTATAAGATGATACCCGGTGTATAAGACGAACCCCGACTTTGGAGAAGATTTTCCTGGGTTAAAAAGTTGTCTTATACGCCATAAAATACGGTATTCAAATTTAACCTGTGGAATAACAAAGTTATGCATTTGGAGGAAATACAATAACTGTGATAATTATATACTTGGAAGGTAGTGTGGCCAAAGATAGATAGAATTTTAGGCTAAATATAAGTATAAGCAAACATTCAGTGTGCTATAAAGATCCCATAGTCAGTCCATATTGGACAGATGATCACAACATACAAATTTAAATGACAGAAATTGAATTCATTTGATCAAAACCCTACTCAGAGACTGGTTAGGAGGAAGTTGGGATTTGGATTCAGCTAGCTTGAGTCTTAATCTTGTTTCTACCGTTTACTAGTTCAAGTTAATTTACTTCTCTAGACTTCATTTACCTCAGATGTTAAAGATAGATCATTTATTTTCTCCCAGGAATAAAGAATATACTCTTAACTGGGGACTATAGCACAGTGGTCTGGCACTCAACAACTAATCCATATCAGCAGGTTTATTATTATTACTATTTCAATAGCTTCCTAATGGTTTCTCCTGACTGCTGTCAACAGTCTCCTTTGCCACTGAATGATCTTTTTAATAAACAAATGTGAAGCTGTTATATTTTGCTTAAGACATTCTGCTGGCTGTATGAAGCCTATGGACCAACGTTCAAATCACGTGCATGGCCCATATGACTCTTCAATGTTCAAATCCTCTTCTGTCTGTATCTCCAGCTATTTCCCCTTATGCATTCTATCTTGCTATTAACCCAGGCTTTTACTTCTCTTGGAATCACAAATCTTTACACGATGAGAGAGAATCATTGATCTGCTGCCTCATGCATGCTCCCTACTGGGAACCGAGCCTGAAACCCAGGCATGTGCCTTGACCGTGAATCAAACCGTGACCTCCTGGTTCATAGGTCAATGCTCAACCACTGAGCCACATCAGCTGGGTGAAAATAAAAATGTATTTTAATAAATACTGCCTTTATAATTATTCAAAGTGTATATATGCATTATTTTGGGGACTGTATATCTATATACAGTGGTACCTCGAGATACGAGTTTAATTTGTTCCGTAACCTTGAGGTGTGGGAAACTATGAGACGCTCGAGTCGCGGGAAACTGGTGGGTCATGTGAAGCCAGCTGATCCGCGCGATGACTCCTATCTCAACTGTTGCTCGTATTTCAAAGCAAAAATCGCTTGCTCGACAGCTCGTATCTCAAAAATCTCATATGTTAGGGCACTCGTATCTCGAGGTACCACTGTATTAAAAGAGTAATATGCAAATTGACCAAATGGCAGAACAACTGGAATGATCAGTTGACCAGTCACTATGAGGCACACTGACCACCTCTTGGTCTCTTCCCCCGAGGCTGGCAGTCTTTGATCACCCAATGGCAAATGGGGAATCAGGGGTGGGTGGCAGCTGGGAGTGGGCTGGCTGCCAGCAGCAGGGAAGATGGCACTGATCACAGGTCAGGCCTAGGGACTGTACCTATGCCTAAATTTCATGTGCCAGGCCTCTAGTGTGTGTGTGTGTGTTTGTGTGTGTGTGTGTCTCATACAGAGAGAGAAAGAGAGAAAAAGAGAGAGGGGGGGAATTGAGCAATGAAAATAGGAACAGTTAATCTATATATATAAAAGCCTTAGCAAGCAGCTGACCAGCCAGTAGCTACGATGCCCAATGACCACCAGGGATAGACACTCCATCCAGTAGCTATGATGTGCACTGACCCCCAGGGGGCAGACGCTCAATGCAAGAGCTGCAGAGCTGTGGTGAGTTGGCAGCTGCAGTTCTTGGGTGACGCACCTGGAACCAGAGAGGAGGGAGCACAATTCCAGGGTTCATCACCCAAGAACCACCCTCTTGCAATCCAGTACCCCTCGGGTGATGTCAGAGAGCCGGGTTCAGCCCAATCCCTACAGGCCAGGCTGAGGGACACAACTGGTGCGCAAATCTGTGCACTGGGCATCTAGTTAAATATATTGGTGAACAAGTAGTTGAAACTTGTTTGCAAGCTTGACAGATGGCATAATTAGATTGAAATTGGGGCAGGATGGAATACCCAATGTTGAAGATTCTAATTTTTCTCCTTGAGGCAGAACATATAGATGCATACCATTGGTGGGAAATAAACATGGCTTACTTTCTAAAAGAAGCATGCATGATACTCTTGTCTGGCTTCTATTCAATAAGTTTCTCAATAACTAAGTCTTTACTCTTGGCAATAACATTACGAAGTCAAGTGACTCAGAGGTTTGTAAAGAGCTTTAACCTATTGCTACAAGGAGTACCTGAACTTCTCTTTAGTATTTACTGAACCTAAACAAATGCCTGTTCTATGACCCAGAAATTCTGTACACCCAGGCATATACCTCAGAGAAATGAGTGCTTTATGCCTATCAAAGAATCCTGGCCAGGGATGTTCATAGCAGCTTCATTCCTAATAGCACCAACTTTGAAACAACACAAATGTCTAGCAAGAGTATAATGGAAAATAAATTGTGGAATATTTATGCCATGGAATACTCCAGAGAAATGACAAAGATACATGCTGCACCATGGAGAAGTCTCCCGCACATTGTGTGAATGAAAGAAGCCAGACAAGAGGGTGCATACTGTACATAATATTCGAGAAGAGATCCAAACAAGCAATGGTGATAGAAGGCAGAATAGTGGTTACAGCTGTGAGGTGTTGGGGGGGGAGGGAAGGTGGCTGTTGACAGGAAGGGACATGGAGGAGCCTCCTGTGGCACTGGAAGTGTTTCAGATCTTGATCTGGGTGCTGTTCACACAGTGTATGCATTGATAAAACCCTTTTGAACACTCAATTTTTTGTGTACTTTACACAGCTTCCTGTGTGTGTTACATCTCAGTAAAGAGCAATAATCAAATAAATCCATAAATAAAAATTTACAAGGGAAATACTTTTCTCACTACCAAGTACATGCCCAGGGAGAGACGATTGGAACCCAGTGATTTAGAATGGGACCCGGATGTAGTTACATCCATGAGTAGAACTTAACAGAGGCAATTATGCTCAGGGCTCCCAGTCTCCCCCCTTCTTTTTAATGTATATTTCTTGTCCTCTTTGCCCAGTAAGCAAGAGGGAGGGCAAATGACTCTAGGGTTCAAGACCACTTGGGCAGCTTCATCCTATGAAAAGGGATGTTACAATAGGGGGACAGGAAAAATACGAGTTTCCTAATCTTTAAGTCCTGATGGGACTCTGCACACAGATGAAAAATAGAGATAAGACAGAGCTAGCTTTCCTGCCAACCAGACTAAGGGAAGGTTCACCAGGTAAGGGAGAGTGCAAGAGCTGGAGGGAACGCAGGGAGCGTGAAGATGGGAGTCCTTGGGAAACGGGGGTTCTGTTCTCTCCACAGAACTCCCAGGTGGAGTTATTTAATTACACATACAAATCAAGGTGGTATTCCAGCTCTCAGACATACATATATTCCACTGGAAATGAGCCAAATTGTGAGCATGGTAAGATCCAAAGGACATCCTTCCTTGCCTCCCAACCACTTTTTGTGAATACTGATTCCAGATTTTCATTTTCTTATGGATTCTGAGTGTTCCGGATGATCAATCTTGAGTCTTCCATTTTCTTTCTCTGGAATCTATTGGGTCGGCAACATAAATTTATCTATTTAAACAGTGTCACGCATGGCTGGGTAATTCAGGTGGTCAGAGTGTTTTCCCCTGTATGTTAACGTTGCAGGTTCAATCCCTAGTCTGGGCACATATAAGAATCAACCAATGAATACACAAATAAGTGGAAAATTCTCTCTCTCTCTCCCTCTCTCTCAAAAAATAAATTAAAAATTTTAAGTAGTGTCACAAATGACACAGTGACTTTCATATGCATACTCACATTCTTCTTATGAAATGTAATTTTTGAAAATTTGGCTCAAGCCAAGACTGGTTTGGCTCAGTGGATAGAGTGTCAGCCTGCAGACTGAAAGGTCCCAGGTTCGATTCTGGTCAAGAGCACGTACCTCGGTTGTGGGCACATCCCCAGTAGGGGGTGTGCAGGAGGCAGCTGATCGATGTCTCTCTCTTATTGATGTTTCTAACTTTCTATCCCTCTCCCTTCCTCTCTGTAAAAAAATCAATAAAAATGTATAAAAAATTTTGACTCAAAATTCTATCTACTAAGGATTCTAAGACTAAGAATATTTTTTAGTGAAAAAGTAAATTAAAGATAGAGATTGGGAAAATAGGGAAAAAACAATAATATATATTTCTATACTGGAAAGTAAAACAACTTTTGGCTTGCCTACGGAGACAGTTGGGAGAGTGACTTATTCATATCTGTTATGATAAGTATTCTTTGTGTTCCATTTGTGCTGTGAGAATCTCAACAGCTTATTGACAGCATTTTTGTCTTTTGATTTTGGCATCAAGAATAGCTATAACTACAGACATAGGTAAAGTTTGGTCTTCACAAAAAGACTGATGAGGGAGCCCAACATTTATTGAATACCCTTCCTGAAAGGCTTTGGGTTTCAGAATACATAGTGGTCCAGCCGAAACTGGTTTGGCTCAGTGGATAGAGTATTGGCCTGCGGACTGAAAGGTCCCAGGTTTTATTCCGGTCAAGGGCATGTCCCAAGGGCAGCTAATCGATGTTTCTCTCTCATGGATGTTTCTAACTCTCTATCCCTCTCCCTTTCTCTCTGTAAAAAAATCAATAATAATAATAAAAAAGAATACATAGTGGTCCGGCAAGCACAGGACAATTAACCTTAGATGTGAGGATTTTCTGATGGACACATGAATGCTGAAATAGGATACATGGTTATGCCTTAACCTGAAAGGCATCATTTTCTTGGCCATATGTTGACTTTTTTAATGTGATATTTCTCATTTCATTCAAATAATGGCAGTGTTGAAACACGAAGCTTTATATTGGTCTTTCGGAAAGACAAAATCATTTAATTACACATACACATCACGTTAGTATTCCAGCTCTCAGACATACATGTATTCCACTGAAAATGAGCCACATTGTGAGCATCGCTGCATTTGTAAAACCCACCATGCATTTCGGTTTGGCACTTCACACATCATCCAAAGGTTGTCAGCAGGTCAGGAGACACAGAAAGTTAGAGAGGGAATGTAGCATTTCTGAGTCCCTGTCACACTTGTCAAATCTTTGTTTCCTGGACATCATAGGGATAAAACGGAGGAGCATAAGTGGGGAGAAATTTTTATATTTCTAAGGAGTTTGCCAGTATCACTTCATAGACAGGTTGTGTTTATATTGTTCCAAGCGTCTTCATTTGTACATCACAATATTTAAATCTGCGAAATGAAAGGCCGCGTGCTGTCACTCTGCTGGCTTCTTCCCAGAGTGTATTGAACAGTAGCTGGAGACTTGTAACCCAGTAAACGCACTTGGAGTTTATATTTTTGACTTGCATCGTTCCACTCAAACCCTCTCCATTAATATGAATTCGTTTGTGGCTGTGATGGAGGAAAAGTTCACGCCAAGACTGATGGACACCTTCTGTAGTTTAATTGCATGGATGGGGACTAGTCGTTTTGCTTTCTCACTATCTTTTCTAAAATGAGAAGGGCTACAGGCCTAACAGTCCCCATCATGCTTTTACTTTTTTAACTGTTGATGTGCAGAAAAAGAAATATCCACCTATTTATTCAGGCACTATCAACAGCCTGAAAATCATTGCAGATTTATTTCTGGTTAGTAATGCTTTTATTTGTATTATACGTATTTCTGATTTATAGACTTGAACCATCGAGTTCTTTGCCCTCCCTCTTGCTTGCTGGGCAATCCCAGCATTTGTCATGACCCAAGTGACAAAAGCCATTGCACAAGAAAACTTGGATTTCATTGAAGAAGATCTGATGGTTATATCTCAGAAATGCCGAATTGACTTCTGTAAGAGTTGGTGGTTTCTAATTCTCCATCGCCTACTTTAACACTAATGTTCCATGTATAATCTCCGCCTCTGAGTATGTAGTGTGTCCATAGGAGTGCCTTGTGGTATCAAAACCATGAGGGCCTTCTGCTGCTTCTAGGGGTCTCCTCAGAAACCCTTTCACATGCTTGTAACAGGAAAAGAATCATACTCTTAAGAGATTCCCACTTTTTTATTGGCTTTTTTTTTTAAATTAAATTTAGTGGGTGACATTGGTTGAACACTTTTTTATTTCCTAGTTAAGACCGGATCTTGTATTTAAAAAGACCTGGTTTTGGAGTCAGGGCAGTCAGAGTGTGAGTCATGATCTGCTCTTTGACCTTGGATGAGTCAGCTAACCTTTTCTGAAGGTCAGCCTCCTTTTCTGGAAAAAGTAAAACAGAATACCTACGTCACAGAAGGTTGTTGTAATAAAACTACTAAAACCTGTAAAATGCTAGTAATCATAGTGGATGCTCAACAAATGCCGATTCAAAGCTTTGACCCTCTTAACACAAGTCTTTCCTCTCCCACTCTCTTTATTTTATTAATTCATCAGTGGAATGTCTATTATGGGAGTCACTCTGTGGAAAGTCCTGGTGAGACTATTACGAGGAATAAGACAGTTCTGTCCCCAGAGAAGAACATTCTAGCACATTGTTTCTCAACTTTATCGACACGCAGAATCAGCAGAAGAACTAAAGAATGCCAGTGTCCAGGCTATGCCCCAGGTCAGTTACATCAGACTGCCTGGGAGTGTCACCTCTGGAAAGTATTGCTTTAAAGCGCCCTAGGTAATTTCAATGTGCATCCAAGTTGAAAGGCACTGTTCTAGAGATAAGTCAGATGTGAAACTTAGAATTATAAAGTTCAATTCCGTTTGATATGGAGGATTCAGGTCAGTCGAATCGATAGGGCTCAAACATAAAGTGTCTTAAGTACCACCTTATGGAACTTGGTTTTTGTGGGAACCTCTTTCACATCCCGCATGGTTCAGGGTTCGGGTTCTGGAGGAGGCTGCCCGCAAATGAAAAGAGACTAGAAAAGTATTAACTTGGGGATATTGGGGGGCCAGGCAGGAGCCTTCCTCTAGTGCAGCGGTTCTCAACCTGTGGGTCGCAGCACCTTTGGGGGTCGAACGACCCTTTCACAGGGGTCGCCTAAGACCAGCGGAAAACACGACGTTCCCATGGTCTTAGGAACCAACACACTGCTCCTCGGTATAGCAAAGTGTAGCCATGTAGTTTACTGTTGTCATAGGAAGACTGTTACCCATGCTACACCACGATTCAAGACAAAATTTCATTTATTTGTAATTAGAAATAAACATTTTACAATATATAATTACATATTGTTTTTGTGATTAATCCCTATGCTTTAATTATGTTCAATTTGTAACAATGAAAACACATCCTGCCTATCAGATATTTACATTACAGTTCATAATAGTAGCACAATTACAGTTATGAGTTAGCAATGGAAATAATTTTATGGTTGGGGGTCACCACAATATGAGGAGCTGTCTTAAAGGGTCAGGGCCTTAGGAAGGTTGAGAACTACTGCTCTAGTGAGAAGACTACCCTTACTCTGGCCTTGCTATCCCTTTTATTGAGACTTTGGACACGCTCATAGCCTTTAGGCAGGAAATTTCAATAACAAAAATACAAAAGACAGAGGTGGAGGCTGGTTCAGCTAACATTGTCTCAACTAAACAATGAGTACTTAGAGCCATTAAGGTTGTTTACTAGGCTTCTGGCTTCCTGTCCACATCTTTCTATTAGTGAGACAATGTTCGGTTTTCCACAGGCTTTTGTCTTAAAGATAATGAAAAACCCAGGAGAAAATAGTCTGATTAAGTTCCAGAATGATTCTTCTGGAGTATCTGTGAAGGATGTTTAGCAGATGCTGCCTCACCCATAGACCTTGGAGTTTACCATTGTAGACTTCCAACCAGCTGCCTAACAGCCTTCTCTGACTGATGAAATTCTATTCTGTGCGGAGCAGACTAGAAATATGGGAGAGACAACTCACATTTCCACGGCTAAAGCAGCCACGGATGAGTCAGGGGTGGTGTATAGATACCTAGCTCCCATACCTCTTGAGTGGGATAATTCTGAAGCATATGGTCTATACCAGTGGTCAGCAAACTGTGGCTTGCGAGCTGAGGTTTGCAGCTCTGTTGACTAATGAGTTTGCCGACCACTGGTCTATATTATCTCCTAGAGTAGCAGGACTTAGCTATGGTGCCTGCAGTGCTGACATAGCTTGATCACAGGCCTTTATTTGGTTTCTTTCTCTTCCCTCTCTCACTTCCTCACTTCTCTATTGCTGGGTTTCTCAGTGTGGGCATTATCGAGATTTGAAGCTGGCCATCACTTTGTTATTGTAGTTGTTGTTGTGTGTGTAGGGAGGAGGGTTGTTCTGTGCATTGTAGGTGGTTTAGCTACATCCCTGATCTAGATCCGCTAGAGTCCAGTAGCAGCCTCTCAAAAAAATCTGTGATCACCAAAATATCTTCAGATATGGTAAATTATTTCTGTGGGACTAAATTGTCACCCGCTGTGGGTTAAAACTACTGCCTTGCTGATGTTTCCAGGGTGCATCTCCCAAATAAACTACTGACCCCGGTATCCTTGTCTCTGGATCTGCTTCCAGAGAACCTCAACTCATACAGGGGAGTTGAGCAGGACACAGAGGGGGTATAGAGGTCAATGATGAGAGAATAATGTCAGCCGAGACAAAGAAGATAATCTTAACCTCCGATGAGGCTGAGATGATAGGAAGAGTTGGATATGAGATACCAAGAAGGACTCAATTGATGGAACTCGGAGCCTGAGTGTATGTGAAGAGTGAGGGAAAGGAAGACATGTAGTGAGACCCTGATGGTGTCATTCAGTGACAGGAAATCTAGAAGTAAGAGCTGGATGGGAAAATAAACTCTGTGGGGGTTTTCAGTGGATTTGTGGGAAATGGAGATGTTGGATTCCATTTTGTATCTCAGTTAAGAGCCGTATGGAAATGTCACCGTGCCCCTAATTCCCAGGAGAAAAGTCACTTTAGATCAAAAGTTTTGATTCTTGAATGCACATCGGGATAATTGGGGAATTTACAAGATGCTGATGCTTCAGATCCCATACTCAGAGACTGACTGAATTGATCTGGAATATGGCCTTGGCATTAAAATATTTAAAGTTCCCCAAGGAATTCCAATGTGTAGTAACAAATCCAGTAAAATTTAACAGCATATGAGGAATTGTTTGAAGAAAGGATCTCTCTCTCTCGCTCTCTCTCTCTCTCTCTCACGCACATATGCATACATAAACACATACACACTGCTCAACATTTTGTCTCATCCTTTTTTCTATTACAACTATAATGATATGAATTTTAATCTTCTTAAAAGATGCTAAAGAGAGAACGTAATCAAATAGTTGAAAGTATTGAGCATTTCTTCTGTCCAGGTACTTTGCTAAGCACTTCTTATGCTTTATCTCACTTAATTCTCACAAAAGCTTTATGACATAGTGCTATTATGATACCATTTTAGATCTGAAGCAGTGGAACCTCAGGGAGTTTGTCTGCTGACAATCCTGAATATGGCACCAGGCCCGCCTGCCTCCAGCGCCTAACCTGGCAGCAATGATGCTCGATGGTTGGTCCAATTTCCTCCTTTTGTTCAAGCCTCTTAGCTTATCGGGAATGTGATTACTAGTCATATGTGAATGAGAAGTTTGGGATGGGGGAAATGCATCATTTTAACATCTAAGAGGCAGCTCAGCTGGCATGGCTCAGTGGTGGAGGTCATGGTTCGATTCCAGGTCAAGGCACATGCCTGGGTTTGGGGCTCAGTCCTCAGTAGGGGGCATGCAGGAGGCAGCCAATCAATGATTCTCTCTCATCATTGATGTTTCTATCTCTCCCTCTTGCCTCCTCTCTGAAATCAATAAAAATATATATTTTAAAATAATGATGATAATAAATAAAATAAAATCTAAGGGGCAACAAAGGAACTTTTCTACAGGTCAGAAAAATCAAAAGGACTCGACCTGGTGAGAATAGAAAATGACCATTGCCTTTCCAGGGCTAAAAACATTTTTCTTCAGCCTCACATTCAACATAGAGCACATAACTCAGCTTTTCTGAGGGAGACTGGTGGTTTCAGTAACGTTTTAGAAAGCTTTACGAGATTATCTTGCTTTGTTTAACTATCTTTAAATGAATTGAGTATTGTAATCACTTCTTTTTTAAAAGTTCTGTTTAAATTTGAGGAGGGGAGTGCTAATGATCCAAATAACATCTACTCTGTTTCTCTGGCATCGTTTTCAAATCTACACTCTCCTGTATGCTGGTAAGTTTCCACTGTCTTTTAACAGACAGTAATAAAAAGAACTATATAAGAGAATAACTTTACTGGCATTACACACTTTTTTCTGAAGCTTATGACAAATAGCCTGTTTACCTATTTCTCTGTGCTTCTTTATAGTGTCTTTTTTTGCAAGGATTGTGGAATACTTTACAACTATTTTGTTTGTTGTTTTTATTGTATTTCTGTGATGTTCAGAATGGACAAGCATATTTAACCTGTCTCACATTTTTCTTTTTATTTTACTGATGTTAGAAAAATTATTAAATGACATTCACTCTTTAAGAAGTATTGAGGATTACGATTTTGCTAAATTCCATTAGCCTTATATCGGCATTTAAAAAAATGAGTGCATGGTATGTTTAATGCTGTTGTCCACTACATGAGCTTGTGGGCTCAGACTGCAAAAGCCATGGGTCGGCAAACTTCTCCTGTAAAGGACCAGATTGTAAATATCTGGGGTCTTGTGGGCCATACTGGCTTGGCTACAACTTCACAACAACTCTACTATAGCATGAAAACAGCCACAGACAAATGAGCAATTGTGTTCCAATTAAATCTTTATTACAAAAACAGAAAATGGTCTGGATGTGGTCTGTTTGTTGACCCCTGGCACAAAATCTTACAAGCAAGGCTATAAACTGGCCTTCACAGTTTTAAAGTCCTAGTTCCACTCTTCATCTGTGTGTGTGTACTTCAGAGGTGTCAGACGATCTCTGAGATCATCAATAAGAATGAAAAATACCACATGATCTCACTCATTTATGGATAATAAAGAACATTATAAACTGATGAACAGAAAGATAGATTCTGAGGTGGTAAAGCATCAAACAAACTGTCAAATTACAGCCGGAAGGTTAGGGAGAGGTGGGGTAGGGTAGAGAAGAGATCGACCAAAGGACTTGTATGCATGCATAGAAGCATAACCAATGGATGCAAGACATTGGGGGGTTAGGGTATGCATGGAAGTGTGGGGGGGCAATGGGAAGATATGTATACATGTAATATATTAATAAAAATGTTTAAGCCAAAACCGGTTTGGCTCAGTGGATAGAGCGTCGGCTATGGACTGAAGGGTCCCAGGTTCGATTCTGGTCAAGGGCATGTGCCTTGTTGTGGGCCCATCTCCGGTGGAGGGTGTGCAGGAGGCAGCTGATCGATGTCTCTCATCGATGTTTCTAACTCTCTGTCCCTCTCCCTTCCTCTCTGTAGAAAATCAATAAATATATTTTTTAAAATGTTTTAAAAAGTTGAAAAAAAGAATGGTTAGATCGTGTAAACAAAGTTATCTGGGAAAATCCCTTTAGTGTTATCCCAATGACGTTAACCACCTGGCCTGTCCTCGTTTACTTGCATTCAGCCTAATTTCAGAAACTGGGAGAAAGTTGGGCTGGAAACTTGGCCGTAAATAAAGTTCGGATGTGGCCTGCTATCGAGCAGCAAAGTGGTTAAAACAAGGACAACTTACTATTTCCAAGGTTCTTCCGTTTCCATCTTTCCAGGGTATATCTAAGGCCATCTACTCATTCATCGCCAAAGAGGACCAATGGCTATCAGCGTGGCCTTTGAGGTGAACACACTCAGAAAATCACTATTCCTGCTGGTCACTGATTTAATGCTAATAAAAATAACGGTTATTTTCTATGAAGCCATCTGTCATTTTTCTCATGTAAACCTCACCAGCACCTCTAAAGTACAGTGGTACCTCGAGATACGAGTGCCCTAACATATGAGATTTTTGAGATACGAGCCGTGGAGCTAGTGATTTTTGCTTTGAAATACGAGCAACATTTGAGATAGGAGTCATCGTGTGGATCAGCCGGCTGCACACTACCCACCAGTTTACTGCAACTCCAGCGTCTCCTAGTTTCCCATGCCTCAAGATTAAGGAATGAATTAAACTCGTATCTTGAGGTACCACTGTACTGTTAAAACAGTCTTATTCCTTTACAGGTAAGACCACTGAGACTTGGGTTCCCAAATTGCTCAGATCCATGTGTTCGGTTTTTTTTTAAATATATTTTATTGATTTTTTTACAGAGAGGAAGGGAGAGGGATAGAGAGCTAGAAACATCTATGAGAGAGAGACATCGATCAGCCGCCTCCTGCACGCTCCCTATTGAAGATGTGCCCGCAACCAGGATACATGCCCTTGACCGGAATTGAACCTGGGACCCCTCAGTCCGCAGGCCAATGACACTCTATCCACTGAGCCAAACCGGTTTTGGCAGATCCATGTGTTCTGACTGCAAACCTCTCTTCATTTCACTTCAGAATCTTCCCACATAGACTCCGAGGGAAATAATAGTAATAATGATGACATTATGAACAACAGCAGCTAATGTTCATTGAGCATTACAAGGTTCCTGGCACTAAGTTCTTTATAGGTGGGAACTCATTTATCTCTCCTGACAGGCCTATGCCCTCTTGCCATCCACACTTTCTAGATTAAGAAACCCAAACCCCTGATTTCAAGGCAATTCCTGGGGTTGGAAAGCATCACTCACTCCACGTGGAAACAAGCTAGGTAGGAAATGCTTCCTTCATTTTCCAGTGTCAGAAGAGGCAGACAAACTCCTGAGGTCTGAGAAGCAGTTAAGTCCCAGCCTGGATTTGTATTCTAACTGCAACCCTTCTCTCTTTACTCAACCTTCATGCCAATTCATTTTGTGCTGATAAATTGCAGTGTCCCTGGAGTCTTTCCTATGCTGCCAGGTGAAACTTGCATCAAAGCAAAACTCTATGGGGAGGCATCACATGGACAACAGCAGAGCATAGATGTCTCTCTGCTGAAAGGCGAGATAAACCAATTGCCTCCTTTTACCTCTCTCTTTCCATTTCTCTGCTGAAAGTCACACAATAGTAGCACCAGAGAAGCTCATGCAACACCCCAGAGCCCAGGTATTTAGGACAAGCAAGGCAGACAGCATAATGGGGAAGGAAAAAAGGACTACCGTGTTTTCCAGTGTATAAGATGGCTTTTTAACCCAGGAAAATCTTCTCAAAAGTTGGGGGTTGTCTTATATGCCAGAAAATATGGTAGTATATACATCACCAACTGGTCAAGTAGCTTCAATTTGGAATATGTCACAGCCTTTCAAAATGTCCGCATGGTGGATAGAAGCTTTTTCTCCCTTTTGCAGTTGTTAATCTATATACATAAAAGCCTAATCAACCGGCTGACCAGCCGACCGGCCGATAGCTATGATGTGCACTGACCACCAGGGGGCAGACGGTCAATGCACAGGCATGGAAACATGGAACAGACTGATGACTCTCAGACGGAAGGGACAAGGGGGAAAGTGGGAAGAGATTAACTAAAGATCTTATATATATACTAGAGGCCCAGTGCATGGATTCATGCACTGTTGGGGTCCCTTGGCCTGATCTGCGAGGATTGTCCTGAAACCAGCTGTCTGACTTTTCCCGAGGGGTCCCAGATTGTGAGAGGGCGCAGGCCAGGCAGAGGGACCCCACTGGTGCACGAATCTGTGCACTGGGCCTCTAGTTATAATATAATAACGATGATATGAAATGCAAATCTAATCCCTGCTGTGAAGAAAACAGATGTCCTCTGTATCCTCTTTCATTTGGGAGATCGTGAGTAACAGGATTTACCCATCATTTCTTTCTTTAAAAACATTTTGCTGCTCATCCTTCTTTCTTCACATGGTATGAAGATCTCTCCAGGCTTGGGGATAAGAGTTGCAAAGCTTAGAAAAGAAGCAAATAATTTTCCCCCAAGGATGCTGTTTGCTGTCAAATTTTTCCCATTTCCAGTTTTTCCTACCAGAACAATCCTCAGGGCGTGGTCCTAAAATTCCAGTTTAACCGAGGCCACTTGTTGTGAACTAACCAATAATTAGCTAGCAGTGACAGTTATAGGTTAGGTAACATGCCCACAACATTCTGTCAGATTACAATGCCAGTGTAATTGGAGTAGGTAGAGTTGAGATTTTGAATCCAGGTGTGTCCCTATAAAAATCACTTTCCTAATCATTATACCATTGTCCTATGTTTCCTTCTGGCCACTGACTGGACTATACATAGTAAAAATAAATGCCTAATTTTTATAGCTTTGATCATTTACTTGTTTCAGTAGTTGTCATTATTTTAACTAATATATAGATCCTGTATGGGTCCATATAGTATAGTAGTATAGACTTATACTAGTAGGTTTATGTTATAGTGTAGTGTACTGTACTATAATATAGTATAGTTATAGTGTAGTAGTATAGTATAGTATAGTATAGTATAGTATAGTATAGTATAGTATAGTAAATATAGGGTTAGCCCAGTACAATACTATACTTGACAAAAGAAAGTGACAGAAGTGTACCTGTCCTTTAATTTAGGCCTTTTTAAAAAATATATATTTTATTGATTTTTACAGAGAGGAAGAGAGAGGGATAGAGAAGTAGAAACACTGATGAGAGAGAAACATTGATCAGCTGCCTCCCACATACCCCCAACTGGGGATGTGCCTGTAACCAAGGTACATGCCCTTGACTGGAATCAAACCTGGGACCTTTCAGTCCACAGGCCAACGCTCTATCCACTGAGCCAAGCCAGTTTCGGCATAGGCCTTTGTTTTTTAATAAACATTTATCTTTGATTATCTTTAGGACTAATTAAATGTTAAAAATATAACTTTAAAATCAAATATTCTTTTCAAAATTAATAGATGACAGAAAGTACTTTTTTTAAAATGGTGGAGAGGATGGAGTAGAGGTTGTGTATTAGGAAATCCAATCAAGTTACAGTATTAGAAACTTACAGTATTAGGACTGTTCTAATAACTATCTTATAAAGGTTGGCAGTCCCCAGCATATGGTTGATACTAAACCTCAGAGGGAAGGTAGGGGTGGGTAGGGATAAGGGGGAGAGATCAACCAAAGGTCTTGTATGCATAAGCCTAATCAATGGATACAGACAGCAGGGGGGTGAAGGTAGGAGTAGGGGGTGGAGGGCTAATGGGGGATATTACATATGTAATACCTTAATCAATAATAAATAAATAAAAATAAAAATAATTTTTACACATTATACTGTATGTTTTCTTTTAGTTCCCATATCAACAAATTTGATAATTAAATTGAAAGTTGGAATTATTAATCAACAAAATGAAATTAGAGCTAGGAAATTTGTGTGGGAGCCAATTAGTGCCTAGCCTGTGGGATCATAGTAACAATGCAGCCGTGGGAAGCAGCACCAAAAAGGACATTTTCCCAGGAGAAACACCTCACAGAAGCGACATCATCATTTCTAGCATCATGGTTGGTCAAGGATTTGGAAAACAGCCCAATGTTCTATAAAAGAAAAAATTATTTTAAAAAATATTATCCAGATGAACACATGGGCCTTTCATTTTCAAATAATATTTGGCGATAGATCGAGTATTTGATGAAATACAAGGAAGAGAAAAACGTTTGAAAAATTATCGGAGAGAAATATCTGTGAAATTGGATTTTCCTTCTTCTGTCCAGCCTCCCATTTATCACCACAGTGGGTTATTAATGAATGACATGTCCCCAGTCCTCACTGCTGTTAGGCTGTGTGTGTTATAGAAAACCAGAACAATCAAACCATGCTCGGAGAGTTTGGAGTTACATTTATTTACACGCGGGTCCAGAGGAAAATGTTTCTCAAATTCTGGGCCCCAACATGCAGAAATTTTCCCTATTTATAAGTTTTTACCTTCTTTGTCTCCCAAATATGGGATGTTTCCCGCCCCTTTGCAAGTTCTTAAAGGGCCCCTATGTGCTGGGGCCTTGAGACCTCAACCAAAGGCCTACCCTGGTGTCAACACTGATCATTTTGTCCAGGGAAGGTTTAATGGCCTCTCTGAAGTGAGAACAGTCTCATTTTCCTTAGTATTTAAGCAAGCAAGCATTGACAGAAGCCAAATAGCAGGGTTAAAATTTCCAACAGCAGTTTTTATAGAAGATGGGTGCTTCAGGTGGAGTGCGGACATCCCTCCATCTTTGGCAGACCGGTAGGTGGACTGGTGTGTAGCCTTGGCAAACTTATTTACAGTTGCATGAAAGGCAGGAGTGACTTCACTTATCCCGGTGGAAGTGAACCTAACACGTCCTAGCAGCTTAACGTATTGTACTGCTGTTACAACCAGAAAATGCACCTCTCAGGTCTTCAGCTGCGGAGGGTGGAGGGCCCAGCTCTGCTCTCTGAAATCCACTGCCTTTTATCAGAGGAGCCTCATTGCCTACTGCTTCTGACTCATGACTCTTATTTTTAAAAATTCTAGTCACCGTGTATGCCAAAGTTTTGGTGGAAATTTGGATATTAATTCTATTTTCTGTGATACAAATCAGTTGTTTTTTTTTAAATAAATTTTATTGATTTTTTACAGAGAGGAAGGGAGAGGGATAGAAAGTCAGAAACATCGATGAGAGAGAGACATCGATCAGCTGCCTCCTGCACGCCCCACACTGGAGATGTGCCCGCAAGCAAGGTACATGCCCCCGACCGGAATCGAACCTGGGACCTTTCAGTATGCAAGCCGACGCTCTATCCACTGAGCCAAACCGGTCTCGGCCAAATCAGTTGTTCTTGACAGCTTAGGAAAATTTCACATTTAAATATGTTTTAATGGGTTAAAAGACAGTAAGTCTTTGCATCTGAAATATATTTTTCAATGTAGAATATTGAATTTCAAGGCTTTTTTTCTCTATAAATTTATGATAATATTTTTATAAACGATATACTTAAAACAAAATTGCAAGACACTGTAAAGTTTTCCAAACGTTTATTTTGGAAAATGCTGTCTCCATAAAATATCTCTTTAAAAAATCACGTTTGCGCACTTTGCTAAAAAATATTAACATGTACCTTGAAGAGACACTTTAGTGCATTAACTTTAAGTCTGCTAAATAGCCAACTCCGGAGAGACACTTGTCATCACGCAAAACTTCCATTCTTTGCCAGAAAATGAGGGCATTAGCCTTCTTCCAAAGGAAAAACATATAACTCATCTGTAAGCATATAACCACTTTAAGTACTTTGTCACAGAAACCAGAAAATTCTGTGGCAACCACAATGGAATTTTACACCATTGTGTTACAAAGCCTTATAAAGATTCTACTGTTATGGTCTTGTTTTGATTTTAAAAACCTTGATAGCCCTGGCCGGGTTGCTCAGTGGGTAGAGCATTGGCCCGAAGACTGAAGGGTCTTGGGTTTGATTCCCAGTCAAGGGCATGTACATCGTAACTTGGTTGCAGGCTCAATCCCTGGCCCTGTTGGGGGCCTGTGCAGGAGGCAACCAATAGCTGTCTCTCTCTCATATTGCTTTTTCTCTCCGTCTCTGTCTCCCTCTCCCTTCCTTTCACTTTCTCTAAAAAAAAAAATGGAAAAAAAATATCCTCAGATGAGCATTAACAAAAAACAAAACAAAACAAAACCCCAAAAACCTTAATGACATCCTGTAGTATGCAAAGTGAAATACCACAAAGTTCCAATGAGGTAGAAATGGCTGTCAACCCCTCCACATTTTGATATCCCCCTCTTTCTTCAAGCACATATTACAGACTGACTGTTACCATCTAATATAGAGTTGAAAAGACATGCCAATATCTACATTTATATAAAATGTCAATGCTGTTTAATTTCTTACTAGTATATAGATGAAAATAACATAAATTGATCCTTCTATCTCTATGATGAAAATTATAGCCAGAGTGGTAAGGACCTGACTGGCTGGTGGGTAAGGAGGTTCCATTCTTGGTAAACCAGGGGTATGGGTTTTACCACCCTGAAGAGACTGGAGACAGGTCTTCAATTTATGCGAGGTGTATAGTAGGAAACAAGATTCCCGCATAAAGACAAGATTCTTAGAGGGCTTCATATATGGGGAAAGATGTTTGTTGTTGTTGTTGTTGTTGAAAGTATTACATATGTCTCCTTTTCCCCCATCTACCCCTCTCCAGCCACTCCCACCCCCCAGGATAACCCAGCACCACCCCAGTGCCCATGTCCATTGGTTATGCTAATATGCATGCATACATGTCCTTTGGTTGCTCTCTTACCTCCTCCCCCACCTCCCCTGCCTTCCCTCTGAACTTTGATGGGCTGTTCAGTGTTTCCCTGTCTCTGGACCTGTTTTTGTTCATCAGTTTATGTTGTTCATTATATTCCATAAATGAGTGAGATCATGTGGTATTTATCTTTCTCTGACTGGCTTATTTTGCTTACCATAATGCTCTCCAGTTCCATCCATGATGTTGCAAATGGTAAAAGTTCCTTCTTTTTTACAGCAGCGTAGTATTCCATTGTGCAGATGCACCACAGTTTTCTAATCCACTCATCTGCTGATGGGCACTTAGGCTGTTTCCAAATCTTAGCTATTGTAAATGGTGCTGCTATGTATATAGGGGTGCAAATATCCTTTCTGATTGTGATTCTGGCTTCTTGGGATATATTCCTAGAAGTGGGGTTACTGGGTCAAATGGGAGTTCCAGTTTTAACTTTTTGAAGAAACTCCATACTGTTCTCCACAGTGGCCGCACCAGTCTGCATTCCCACCAGCAGTGCAAAAGGGTTCCTTTTTCTCCGCATCCTCGCCAGCACTTGTCATTAGTTGATTTGTTGATGATAATCATTCTGACAGGTGTGAGATGGTACCTCATTGTTGTTTTGATTTGCATCTATCGGATAATTAGTGACTTTGAGCATGTTTTCACATGTCTCTCGGCCTTCTGCATGTCCTCTTTCAAAAAGTGTCTATTTAGGTTCTTTGTCCATTTTTTGATTAGGTTGTTTATCTTCCTTTTGTTAAGTTGTATGAGTTCCCTGTAAATGTTGGACATTCAACCCTTATCGGAGATAACATTGGCAAATATGTTCTCCCATGCAGTGGGCTTTCTTGTTGCGTTGGGGAAAGAATTGAAAAGTTACGTCCACTGTCACAATAAGGTAACAAAGAAACATTTTTTGCTCATAAAGGGGCTTTGGGTAGAAATAAAAGTTGTCTCCCTTTAGATTGTATAATTGTGTGCCTCTCATGATTTAGGGTTGGAATTTAAACTATTCTGGATCAGGAATGCTTGAGCTGAAAATGAATACAGAACTTGATCCTGGGCCAGTTATGACCCTAAGATATATGCCAGAAGAAAATATAAAACTTCTTTGGGTGGGTATGCCCTTCCCGCAAGCAATAGGGGCTTCCCTCAGCTCAGGAAACCTTGAACATGAGCTTACATCCATACTGAATGTCCACTAGGTGCCCCTCCAGATCTTCACTCCATTCTTCTTCACTCTGCTTTGTTCCCCAGCAGATTGACCTCTATTTACAGCGTCACCTGAGTTCCTGTCTTTTCATTGGGTTCTTCCACTGGGACATATGGCAAGGGATTGAAGGACAATAGATTAGCGAGGACATGTGGTCTGTTCCCCAGCTGCGTCCACTCTGAGCTGCTAATTGGCGGTGTCAGCCTGCTTCTACCAAAGATCATGGCTCCTGTCTGGCAACCCTGTCCTGCAGCCACAGGACTGGTAATCACTTCCCCCTTATGCCACTCAGGCTTGAGATAGCAGCATTGCCATGTTTAACCATCTTCTGCCTGATCTTAGCCCTGCCCGCACCTTTGGAAGTAGTCCTTTTCTTAAATTCTCCATGATCACTCTATTTGATGTGCCATCTTTTTCCTGCCAGAAATTTGACTGGTGTGTTACTGATCATTTTAAAACTTAATATTGATGATAATGTTTGAAGACAAACTCCCCATGAGCCAAGAAATATACACATATCTAACAAATAGGATAATTAGTACTCAAAGAATTTCATATACAAAAACAATTTATTGGAGATTATGAAATATCATCATAATAAAACACCAAGAGGCATCATGACCAAAATGACCAAATGACTGCTCGCTATTAGGTGGCATTGACCACTTCTTGGTCATTCCCCATCCCACAGCAAGCGGGGGTGGGGAACTGATGACAACCAGGTCTGCAGGGGAGCGCAGTTGGGGGACTATCCCTACAGGGAAGGGTAGTTAGGGGCAATTGGACTGGCAGGGGAGCATTTAGGCATTGATCAGGCTGGCATGGGAGTGGTTAGGGGTGATCTGGCAGAAGTGGTTAGGGGCAATCAGGCAGGCAGACAGATGAGTGGTTGGGAGCCAGCAGTCCTAGATTGTGAGAGGAATGTCCCATGGGATTGGCCTAAATGGGCAGTCAGACATCCCTTGAGGGGTCCCAGATTGGAGAGGGTGCAGGTTGGGCTGAGGGACACCCTCTCCCCTGTGCACGAATTTTGTGCACTGGGCCTCTAGTATTTAATAAAGATGCAGGTAAACATAACAACATGAACTGAACTATGCCATTTCTGGAAGCTTTTATGCCTGTATACAAGAAGACGGGTACGTTGGAAATAATCTAAGTCTATCCCTCAATAGAATAATGGATAACTGTAGTATTCAAAAGATATATATCATACAATGTACATGGACTAGGTTTATATATATTAGCTTGGACCAATCTAAAGAACAAAATGTTGAATGAAAGGAGCAAGCAAGGCACACAATGTGCATCATTATATAATTTATATAAAAAGTGAAAACAAAACACCATCATATGACTTCTTTATGAATAAGGCCTATGTTGCTAAAGTTAAAAACATACAGGAGAATACACATCAACTTCAGGCAGTAGGGTAAGTGGTGGGATGGAGTAGCCTTTCTCTAATCTTGATGGAGGAACAAAGATATATTTATGATTTTCTATAATTTACCTGTATGTTTGAAGGTGCTTTATACTTTTAGACAAAATAAGGCCAATAGCTTCTTATACATCACCAGACTATTTGCCTGGGAATTATACTCTTATTATATTTATTGATACCTGTAGCAGAACAATAGATGAATAACCAAATCTCTTTCTAAACCATTTAAGCATCCATCAAATCTAGTTATTATAAACATTGGTTTTCAGGGCTGTTTGAAACCTGCTTCCTGGCCTCTGGGATATAACCAGGGATGAAAATGGTTAGCCTTGAATTGGAGGATGTGCATCCGACAATAAATGTTTCCTGGGAGACCCTGCCACCTGCTTGCTGTGTCGCCTGTTAACAAGCGTATTGCAGGCCACCGAGCTGTCACATTTTACTTCCCCCTGAGATCCTCCTTGCTGTTATTTATTCTGGCTGCCGAGTTTCCAGCCTTTTCCTTGCCTGTTCAAGGGCTGACTGGTAACGGTAATTTGCGAGAAGGAAATCCACCTGCAACCAAAGGAAATCCATGAGTTCTTATGAAGTGCTTTGCGTCCATAAAAGTTAGAAATGTTGATTCAACTCCGCTCATTGAATGTCTGTTTCTAACTTTTTCTGTCCTAAAGAGTCTGTTCCGTACACGCATTGGTAGTTTCAAACTGCCTTAAAGACTTTGCTGTATCCCAGAAGGGAGCGTTAGCAGTTGTTTCTGGAAACCTGTTGAAATTAAAAAAAAACAACAACACGAGTGTGAATGAAGATTTGGGCCATTGGGTGAGAAAGAGTCTTTACACAGTGTGTGTCATTATGCAGTGCAAAGTATTTGCTTTAGGGAAATAAAATCGTTCGTCTTTGAGTATGATTGGCTCAAAAGTTTACAGCTAGATTGCCTAAATGAAAAATTGCAACTTCCCAGATTTCTTCAATTTCTAGAAAGACATGGTACTACCATTGGCAAGAAATAGGGAAAGAAAATGTTGAAGAAAGCAATGACTAGATATGGGCTTGGCCATTGAGCAATTTGAAGTCTCGATGGGGAGAGACACTTAGCTAAGTAAAACAGAGCAGGCAGAAAATTCTGATGACATTCTCATCTCTGTGTGTCTTACTTTCCGACTTGTCAACGAACTTCTTCAGAACAGCAAACGTTTATTGTGCACCCATCATGTGCCAGGTGTTGAGAGCGCACCAGAGATAAAAACTCACGTCAGACAAAGTCCTTGTCTTGGTGTATATGTGGAGCCAACACTTAAAAGGCTTGTTCTAAGATAACAAGAATGTGCTAGGAAAGACACAGAAGAGGGACTCGGGATGGAGGGACAATTAAAAGTATGGACAAAAGGCTTGAAGGAAAGTTAAGTCCGTTTTCTCTCTCACCTGGCTTACAATGTGCAGTAGAGTGATGTGAAACGCTTTGTGCAGAACATTAGTATTCGATGCAGCCCTGGTGCCTGCCAGCAAGTATAAGGAAGGGGATAAGGGATGAGGGCACATCATTATTTTTTGGCTCGTCGGTGTCTATCTCATTGGTATGGATGAGATGGGATGAAGGATAGATAGATGGACAAGAAAACAGAAGACAGAATTCTCTCTATATCTATCTATATATCTCTATATCTCTATATCTATGTATCTATATATCTATATATCTATATCTATCTATATCTACCTCTATCTATATATCTATATCTATATCTATATCTATATCTATATCTATCTATCTATATCTATCTATATCTATATATATATCTATATATCTATATCTAATCTATATCTATCTATATATCTATATATCTATATCTAATCTATATCTATCTATATATCTATATATCTATATCTATATCTATATA
>JAAGEH010000411.1:1280602-1315819 GCA_011751065.1 Lasiurus cinereus | reverse complement strand
TATATCTATATCTATATCTATATCTATATCTATATCTATATCTATATATTTACTATAAGGTAAGATTGTTGAGTTGAACTGAACCACTAAGCACAAACTAACTTGGCATTTGCCTCAGTGCATGGAGGTAGGATGGCAGTTACTCCATTTCCTAGGTCCTCCCATTCAATGTCAATGTTTTACGACACTGAGCATTAGCAGGCACTAGGCCTGCAGGCTCCGGTATTACGTCAGTGTACAGGAGAGAGGGAATCCCCCCTTCCTCATCAGCGTAACTCTGTGCTGGTTTTCCCTGCAGGAACTTAAACTTGTTATGTGTATCGACCGCGCTCAATGCCACGTATGCCTGTTATTACTTCCACATGCCATCGCGGGTCTTGGTACCTTGAGGCAAGCTGGCAACTCCCATCCAAGTGCTGTGGTGCCATTCTCACCCAACTTAATGGAAGGGTTTTTAATGACCTCTCCACCCTCCTGACCCCGCGAGTGCCAAAGAATTTCTCTTTCAGACAAAGGTGATTTGGCGCAATGTATTAATGATTAGATTCGTGGCCATTGATGTCTATAACTTTGAGATCTTTTACTTCCACGCGGTGAAAAAAACAAAAAAAAACTCTCTTCCTTCCCACACTTTGCCCTCTTCATCACTAAGATAACGTGTTCTGTTCTGGATCTTCATTTTTCTTTCCCCTCACATGACATTCATCAGTGTACAAAACTGAATTACTTTGGTTAAAGCAGTCTTGGAGTTTTCCTACTCTACAAACTGCTATTTATTCACTCCCAGCTGGTTTTGCTTTCCAGTTGCTGTTACAACTATCATAGCTCTGCAGGTCGGAAAGGTCTTGAAAGTAATAGCAATCATTTGATGTAAGTGAAACTAATTTGAAAAGAAGGATATGTTTTTACCTTAAGCATGGGTAATGTGATCCTTGGCTAGAACCTTTTGCTCTCAAAGAGTAAAAGGATCCTCAAAAGGGGAGCATTGTCAGGAAAAGCCCTCTGGTGTGACAGGAAACACGAATACACAGAATCAGTGAGGAAGTATTTTTCTGGAGGTAAGTATCCGGGCCCAGTTAGAAGACAGAGATCATACCAGTCATTTTAATAGAGAGAATTTTTAAACTATGTTTTTTATTGATTTCTTAGAAGGGGAAAGGGGGAGAGAGAGAGAAACATCGATGAGAGAAAAACATCAATTGGCTGCCTCCTGCACGCCCCCCTCCAACCTGTCCTTACTGGGAATTGAACCAAAACCTTTTGGTACCTGGGACAATGCTCAACCAACTGAGCCACACTGCCAAGCAATAGAGAGGATTAAAAAAAATTACTGCTGCCGAAACTGGTTTGGCTCAGTGGATAGAGCATCAGGCTGTGGACTGAGGGGTCCCAGGTTCGATTCCTGTCAAGGGCATGTACCTTGGTTGCGGGCACATTCCCAGTAGGAGGTGTGCAGGAGGGAGCTGATTGATGTTTCTAACTCTCTATCCCTCTCCCTTTCTCTCTGTAAAAAAACCAATAAAATATATTTTAAAAATTATTGCTACAACATTGGTTATAATATTATCTAGATTTTAGGCATACATGTCTAAGATACATAATCTGTGTATCGTATTGTGTGCCCCAGAGAAAACTGAATAGAAAGAATTGGTAACTAGGTAACTGAAAAAGGTATTGGAGATATCTCCTGCAGGAGATAGCTACTGCACTGAGGTAACAGAGGGAAGGGGTTGGAATTGTAAAAGGTTAGATTTGTGGCCCTTGATGTCTATAACTTTGGTCTGCGGACTAAAGGGTCACAGGTTCGATTCTGGTCAAGGGCATGTACCTTGATTGCGGGCACAACCCCAGTAGGAGCTGTGCAGGAGGCAGCTGATCAATGTCTCTCTCTCTCATCGATGTTTCTAACTCTCTATCCCTCTCCCTTCCTCTCTGTAAAAAATCAATAAAATATATTTTTAAAAAAAGAAGTTAGACTGGGAAATGATGACAGAAGCAAGAATACAACAGGAAGCCCACAGAAAGCAAACAGGAAACAGGAAACACCAAGTCCCTCTCCCTTCTCTGGCCTTGCAATCTATTAGGGCGCCCCCTAGTGAGAGCCTGGTCCAATGGCAACATAAAATGTGTTTTGCAGAGTCCTGGCCCCAGCATCACCGAGCCCAAGACATATGCTCCTCAATTTATTTTTCAAAAATATATTTTACTGATTTTTTTACAGAGAGGAAGGGAGAGGGATAAAGAGTTAGAAACATCGATGAGAGAGAGACATCGATCAGCTGCCTCCTGCACACCCCACACTGGGGATGTGCCCGCCACCAAGGTACATGCCCTTGACCGGAATCGAATCTGGGACCCTTCAGTCCGCAGGCCAACGCTCTATCCGCTGAGCCAAACCGGTTTCAGCTGCCTCTCAATTTATAACGGTCTTGAAAATATCGGAAGTTGAAATGCATCTCACACACCTCATCTACCGAACATCGTGGTGTTTCATAGAAGAGATGGATGTGAAAACGCAATATCCAAAATCCACTGGCAACACAGGAGAGTATTGGTGGTTTGCCTTCTTGATCATGTGGCTGACTGGGCGCTCTGGCCATCCCTGCCTCTCACCAACCCCAGAAAAGACCGACATTCACACCATCACCAAGTTGAAAAATCATAGTCAGGGACCCTCTAGAAGGGCGGGTTTGGAGATGGGCAATAATAGCTTAATAATTGGCACTTCGGTTTGCAGAAGGGACCCCATCCACGGTGTGAGTTGGTTGTAAAATGAAAGCAGTGGCACCTCGAGATACGAGTTTAATTCGTTCCGTAACCTTGAGGCGTGGGAAACTATGAGACCCTCGAGTCGCGGTAAACTGGTGGGTCGTGTGCAGCCGGCCGACCGCGCGATTACTCGTATCTCAAATGTTGCTCGTATTTCAAAGCAAAAATCGCTCACTCGACGGCTCGTATCTCAAAAATCTCGTATGTTAGGGCACTCGTATCTCGAGGTACCTGCACCCACTGTTGGCCAGGCTAATGACTCCACAGCATCCAACGAGCCCTAAGCATTTGTCGGAGCCAACTTGTCTACCCCTTGTGCTCCAGAAATGAGTTCCTCGTCTTTTCTATGTTAGCGAAGAATTGTATTAGCTTTTAGCAAATTAATTAAATTGGTCCAGCGCCAGGATTTTTAATAAGCTGGAGCCATTGGCATTAGGGCTCACATCCAGAAAGCTGACATGTAACAAATTGGGTCCCCTGTTGCTGCTTTAGAACAAAGACCCAGAAGAATTTTTGAAGGCTTTAATAAAGTAGCATTGAAATAGGCTAAACCAAATGCTGAAAAAAAGGAGCAAGTCAAATGTGGCTGCTTTCACTGCTCAATGGACATTATTCTGTGATTCTTAGCCAATGCCTTTACACAAGAAAAATATTTAAGACACATGAATAGAATAACGTGGTATGATTTGAAGTTTTTATCATTCGCCACCAGAAAAACCTATTCAATCCACTCAATCCCCAACAGAATATTAGCATTCAATAAGTATGCCAGTTGGAAGATCGATCTATACAAATCAGTAGCTTTCCTTCAAACCAGCCACAACCAATTAAAAATATCATAATAAAAGAATTTAAAAAGTTTATTTACACACTTTTAGAAATTGAAATACAATTCAGGATGAAGTAAATTCAGGATGACAGTTCTGGAAATCAGTGTCCCTGAGAATCTTTGAATTTGGAATTTTACACTCTATGATCATCTGTAAAAATAATATAAGAGCATCTGGATCATCGATGTCAGTGGTTGGCAAACTACAGGTCAAATTCAGGATTCTGTTGGCTTTGTCAATAGAGTTCTATTAAAACACAGCACATATTCATTTATGCATGATACATGGCATTTTTGTACTACAAGGGTAGCATTCATAGTTGCAACAGGGATCCAGTGGCCCACAGAGTGGAAATATTTATTATCTGGCCCTTTACAGAAAATGTTTGCTGACCCCTGAGTTGTATGATCACATTATAAATGAGGCCAGTTCATAGTTGTATTTGTATGTCTAATCACAGTGAGGCTTGAAGTGACTATGTTTAACTCTCAATATGCTGGTTGATAAGCAGATCCAACTCCCTCCAATTTGTAATATTCTTAAGTCAAAATGGAAACAATCAGCCGAAACCGGTTTGGCTCAGTGGATAGAGCGTTGGCCCACGGACTGAAGGGTCTCGGGTTCGATTCCGGTCAAGGGCATGTATCTTGGTTGTGGGCATATCCCCAGTAGGGGGCGTGCAAGAGGCGGCTGATTGATGTCTCTCTCTCATCAATGTTTCTAACTCTCTATCTCTCTCCCTTCCTCTCTTTAGAAAATCAATAAAAATATATTTTAAAAAAATGGAAACCATCACTTCTTACCACTATTGTGCCCTGTTTAATTCTACCAATAGTGCCAAGAATGAAACTTACCTCTCAGTTATAATTTACATTTATAATACTTTCATAGAATAAGACTTTTTTCATAAGTTAGTTAGTACATTGAAATTGGTTTCCTACAGTTAAATCAGCAAAATATAGAGGAGTAATGTACTATTTTGTTATAAGAGAAAGAAATACAGAGAAGAGTACTTAAGACAAAAATGCTTTTGCCCAATAAATGTCCCAGTGTGTGTCCGTGCAAATGTGTGGCAGTAGGGCTATTAAAGAATACTGGTGGCAGGTTTGAGTCATTGTATGACTTTCTCTAGCACAGGCAGAACGAACTCAAAAGAAACCACTTTATCCTAAGGGAAAGCACCTCTGTTGACCTATGACCAGATGGGATGTGAATAGCGCCTTTTTATACTGACCAACAGGGTGGTTTTCAGTTATTATAACAATAAATATGCAATGGAAATTATTTGCTAAGAAGCGTTTTAAAGAACTGCGTTTTGGGAGGGAACGCAACCCTACCCATACCTTGATTTTGCACTTCTGATTTCCAGAACTGTCAGAAAATAAATGTCTGTTGTTTTAAGCCATCAGGTTTGGGATCATCTGTTCATTGAAGCCCTAGGAAACGAATGCATGGCCTTTTATAAAAGTGTCTGCTGGCCTCTGGTTTAGATATTTTTTGGTATAGCAAAGTTTCTAGCAAATTAACCACAATTTGCCAATTGACCTTGAAGCATTTTCTGTTTGACTGTTACCATCTTCCCCCTCTCTCACCACTGTATGAACATGCACAGTGTGCATGTGCACACATACTCACACACGCAAACACCACAGACATTCTGTGGGGTGGGAAGGACGGCTAGTAGCACTCACTCATTCCTTCCCCTTCCTCCAGGCTAAATAACTTGTATTATCAAGTTTAACCCCGCATTCATCACCCCAACACCCAATCCAGAAGTTTGAGGGGGAAAAAACTAGAAGCTAGCTAAAGGACTCCCTCATGGGTTTTTTGAAAAATAGAATACCTGGTATAGTATAAATATAACAATATTATTTGATTTGTGTGTGTATGCGGACAGTCTAGGAAAAATTTGTTTTGATGATGATGATGATGATGATGATGATAATAATAATAATAATAATATAATGAAAGAGTAATATGCAAATTAACCATCACTCTGCTACAACCACAAGCCACACCCACCAGCCAATCAGGAGTGAATATGAAAATTAACCCAACCAAGATGGCTGCAGCCACGGAGTGAGCAGGAGGCTTGGGTTTCCCCAGTAAGGGAGGAAGCCAAACTTTGTGCACACCCTGGCAGGCCTCTGCCTGCACTCTAGGCTACAAAGTTTCAGTTACAGAAGATAAATAAATCCCATATACCAGGGCCTCTGCTTGGGTTGCCAGGGGGTATGGCTGGACTGCAAACCACCACAGGCCCCTCATCCAGGCCACCCCATGCCCCAAGAGAACCCCCACCCTGATCTGGGACACCCTTCAGGGCAAACTAGCTGGCCCCCACCCATGCACTAGGCCTCTATCCTATCTAATAAAAAAGTAATATGCAGATTGACCATCACGCCAACACACAAGATAGCTGCCTCCATGTGTTCAAAGATCCTTCCCCCATGTGAATACAAGATGGCCATCACAAGATGGCCAGCAGGGGAGGGCAGTTGGCAGGGACCAGGTCTGCAAGGGAGGGCACTTGTGGGTGATCAGGCCATCAGGGCAGGGCAGTTGGGAGGGACCAGGCTGGCAGAGGAAGGAAGTTGGGGGCAACAGGACCTGCAGGTAAGGGCAGTTTCGAGGGACCCAGGCCTGCAGGGTAGAGCAGTTGGGGAGTGACTAGGACTGCAATGGAGGGTAATTAGGGGCAAACAGGTTGGCAGGGGAGCAATTAGGCACCAATCAGGCTAGCAGGGGAGTGTTTAGGGGGTGATCAGGATGGCAGGCAGAAGCGTTTAGGGGCAATCAGGAAGGCAGGCAGGTGAGCAGTTGGGAGCCCAGCAGTCCTGGATTGTGAGAGGGATGTTGGGCTGCCTGTTTTGGCCCTATCCTACCTGGATCAGGCCTAAACGAGCAATTGGATATCCCTCAAGGGGTCCCAATTGGAGAGGGAGCAGGCTGGGCTGAAGGACACCCTGAGCATGAATTTCATGCACTGGGCCTCTAGTTACAAATAAAGCTGTAGGCTGCTTTAGCCAACATGAAACTATAATGTTAGTAGATAAAAAATAGTTACCATGATTACCTTTCTCCACTGGGAAAAATTCAAGTGTCTCTAGCTATCCCTTATAGGGCTTTTGTAACAAAGCACATAGGCTTGGTTTTATCTTATAACTTCAGAATGCTGACACATCTGTGAAAATTAGTTTGGAGATGTCAAAATACATTGCTATCCCTATACCCATTATTTTCTTAAGAAAACAAAAATACCTCTATAAAGTTATGTGAGAACTCAGTTATGAACAGAAGGAAACCATTGGTGAAGTCCTTGGGTATAGGAATAGATGCTGACAAGTGACAACAGAGGGGGAGCTGGTCCCCATCATCTCTGTTGTTCTGAGGCAGCCAGAAGGACTCAGTCTTCTCAAGGATCAGAGTATTCACAAAATGTCAAAGAACTTGGCCAACAATATTATTACAAAAAAAAATAGCAGGCCAATTTTAAGATGGCTAAGTCCCTCTAAAATGTATGTTTCTTTGGGAGGCAGGAAAAAGTATATTGAAAGTGGTAGGAGGTTTGGAAATTTTGGAACAGACTCCCTAGGATAGTAGTGGAGAGCCTCTGAGTTACTTCTGTCTCAGATAAACTAAAGACTTTAATAGTCTTCCTCCGGAGAAGTGAAAGAAGAAAAGCTCTGAGGTAACCAAGGTGCTACCTTTCTGGGAGTCAGTGTCGTTTTGCACAGGGCTACACAAAGTGCTGATTCTTTATCAAGATAAGTAGCTTGCGCCGAATGTCAATCAATGAACTGCTTACTTGTTCAAGAAAATTTTGAGGCCAAAATTAGATAAATTAAACAATGGTTTTACCATTATAGTTTAGTTACATTCTGCCAGAAGCTTTTATCTCATCAGAGGTCAATGACATTTTGTTAATAGGCGGCCAATCTGCAGACCACACAGACTTTGGAATAACATGATTGGGGTTCAGATGTTCACTATGTCAAGCACTCTGTACCCTATATTTCATAACCACCTTAAACATCAGTCTTCTCATCTGTAAAATAGGAATGATAACGGTACCTACCATGTGGGACCTGTGAGGAATTTGAATACACACATGCAAAGCGCTTGTTATTCACAAAAAATCATTCTGTTTGTGCACATAGTCCAGAATCTATGTAATATGATGGGCTCCAGTGTACCTTAGAGGTTCAATTCTAGCTTTTTATCATGTACCACAGGCACTCAAGCAATGAATGAAAAGATCATTTCTCAAATTGCTGAGGGCTCATATTACCTTCCTTCCGATTAAATCCCATGTTCTATATAGAGCATTAAGCATTGCTTTGCCATCCCATTTGGGAAAATAAGCCATCAAATTGGATTGTGCCTCTCCTTGTCTCTATGCATAAAAACTATTTACATGTCTTTCTACTCTCATTGGACTATGAATTCCTCAAGGTCAAAGCCTTAGACTCATTTTCTTAGTGTTGCTTGCATGCTGGGCACACGGTAGAGTCAACACATTTTTATTGAACATGTGGAATAGCAGACTCCTGACATTAACTACAAACATAACAGAGTGCAAGCTTTTGTCTACAATAATTGGGCTGACCTTTCCAAATGAATAAGTAATTTCTCTGCGTTGGTTGGCCTTCCATGAATTACAATTGTTGGCATTTGCCAATTGGGATATGCTCATGTTAACATGTAAGCACCATCGGGTGTGACTCAAAAAAAGATAGATGGGCAGTCGTGAATGGTAGGTACATGATGTATCTAATTTTCACAGGGTTGTTCAAGATTTAGAATCTCCTACTACTTCCTTTTCTCTTGACCAAGCAGAATTTTGATCATCTGTTTTTGCATTATTTGAAGACAGTGTGAAGTTGGAAAAAGAGTTGAGTCTAGACTAAAATTGATTCTTCAGTGAAAGGTGATGTATCTCACCCAGTGTACACACCCCCTCACTTTCTCTTGACCACTTCTGCCTCTCTGGTCACTGGCTAAGCATTTGATAGAGAGGCCTGTGGTCACCATATTGGCCTTATCTGCCAACACCCATTCAGTCTCACTTGCAGGGAAGACAGGATATGTTGAACCACTTTAGTGCCTGAGTGGAGTAACAGTCTCACTCCTCCCATCACTTCCGGGCTCAGCTGAAGGACTGTACCTTGGGATATGGTGTCTGAGGAAGTTAATGTTCTATGGGACAGGCATTATAGGGAAGCCAACACATTTTATCTTTTTTAGTTAACACATGGTTCCTCATTGTCAATGACGTTTTACTGGTGTAAAAAAAAATCATGTTACCTGTCCTTGATTCTAAAGGGGATATTTCTATGTATCTTTGAGTCAATTTTTTCAACTTGATTTTTTTTTTTTTGCAATGAAGATAAGAGAGTTGGGGTTGGTGACATAGCTGTAGTGCAGAAATATTAATCATAAGCTAGTCATTTCAGGTCAAGTTTTCTGAAAAGTAAATCTATGAGCTCTGTGCCATAGACTGCATATAATCTGTATGGAGTAGAATTCCATGGCATTAAGAGTGTAGGGGGAATGGAAGTGAAGCAAGAAATGAGAAAAGGCAAAAAGAGTGAGTGCTGCAGTTGTGTGCATCTCTTTCCAACTCCCTGTGCACTGATTTTTCCACTTCTCTGCCCAAAGGGCCTCATCACCTCATACCCTCCATGGAAGTAGCTTCCTATCTGGTCTCCTTGCCTGCCTCTCCTCATTCCAGCCCAGCCTTGGCACCATTGCCAGAACATTAACTCTTGTAGCTGAATTTCAATCACATCCTCCTCATGCTCAGAAACCTCCAGCAGCCCCCAAAATTAATACCCAGCATCCCTACCTGACTACTGAAGAACATCCACAAGCTGACCCAGATCCTTCCATTCCTCAAGACATCAGCTCCATCTGACTACCTACTTACATAGGAACATGTCCTGAATTTTTCTACCCATAAGCCATTGCTTCCTCTCTTCAGTCTACCTGGGATGGCTGTCCCTTTCTTCCCTGCCTTTTATTTACTACTGAAATCCAATCTTTTCTTTAGAGATAACCTCAGAGTAGAAGCCCATATCCATTCTTTCTGGCTTACATTATTTTATCCATTTTTTTCTGTGTTTGCATAACATTTTGTTTGTAGACTGTAGCCTCTTTGGGTTTCTAATGTAATGATTTGCATTTTTAGTAAACATTTGCATCTCCCCTGCAATCTGTTAATTCCTTGAAAACAGGGATGTATTTCCATGATCCATGAGTCATCTCAGACTGGCACAGTCTCTGACATGTGCTAAGTGGTTTAATTATATTCTAACAAATACCTTTGAAATGGCCTAACTTCATGTAGACATTTCCCGTGTTGTGTATTAAGAACCAAAACAATAACAAAACCCACCTCCCTAAAAGAATCTCCAGATCTGTGAAAGTTTCTGAACCCTGAAGTAAGAGCAAAACACATTTTAATTCCTTATAAATGTAGTTTACGTACCAAAATGGAAGGTATGCAACTGTCCATGACCAATTCCTTTTATAAAAGAGGATACTTTCTATTGTAATAAAAAAATGGAAAAAACATTATGGTGTTAATTAAATTGCTCACTTAACTAAAACCATCAAGTATCCGAACATTGTCCAGTCTGGAGTCATTTATTTATTTATTTATTGAGTCCTAGTGAGTAGTTTTTGTGACCTGGAGGGAGAAAATTCTGTGATTTCCATCTATCCTGTCAAAATCCTTTAGCATTAAATTGTAAAAAAATCCTTATTGAAGTTGGTCTCAGAACACTGCCCACTTTCAGCCGGAAGCTTAGATCAGCGGTCAGAAAGGAAGCCGGAGGCTGTGTTGACATAAAGGAAATGCTCTTGGTGAAATTCCTGGGTTAGCTGGGCTCTTCTGGAAAGTGAGTTACGCTTGGATGCCAGAGGGGTGTTTGTCTTTGCAGGGAAATGCACATTTATGTCATATCACAAAGTCTCTTATCAGTAAGTGACTGGGAATACTTTCACGTGATATTTTTAAAAGAATCTCTGCAGAGGGACTCAACCAATATAATAATGTCAGAGGGTCTAATCAAGAACACAAAAATGACAGAGTCAGCCTCATGTATTGAAAAATAAGGATCAGTGTGTAGGGTGTCATGTGCTATATTGATGAAGTTTTATACTTAAAGATGCATTATTTTGGGTAAAATAAAGTGCCATATTTCTCACTTTGATATTCTAATATTAATTTTGGCATAATATGGATTATCAGGATGATCACCATTAATAAATGTGTTGGGCGCTTACTGTTTATACTTATTTTATGTTGGTTGTCAAAACCCAGTGAGGCACATTTATTGTACTATATCCATTTTGAAGACAGGTAAGGTTTGCACAGGGAGGTCAACTAACCTGCTTTGAGTTCATAAGAGGAGGAGGCGTCATTAGTAATCTGCTCTCCACAGAGTTTTAGTGCTAACTTCCATTGTCGTAGACTTAGGAACCAAACAGAGACTTCATAATGTAAATCAATTATACCCGAATAAAGGCCAATTACACCCCATTGAGAAGTGATGTGCAGTGGAAATTTTAGTGCCTGCTAAAAGAAAAGAAGTTTATCCTTAAATTGAGAATTCGGCAAACTGTGTGTTCAACGTCTTTGCTGGAGACATCTGCTAATAGCTTTTTGGAAGAAAAGCAGGACCTTTGTCTACATGGGTTGACATTTGCTTAGTACCTTCTGGTGCCATTGTGCTAATTGCCTCTTTGTCAGGGGATGCAACCTTATTACTCGGTACATCTAAGCGATAGCCGCACATAGCTGGTTTATTGTGTATATCTATTGCCTTTTGTTAGAAATTATGCCCTAAATATTAACTCATGTGACTTGGTAAAGAAATGGCCAGGTTTTGGCTATGGTAAGTTGAATATGCTGTGAAAGAAACCTGCGTCATCACTTAGCAACAGAGCTGTGTGCTTCACAGGCAAGTTATCACCTTGGTAATGCAGTTTGAGAGACACCAGAGAATATTTTGCTATCTGTCCCCAAAGATATTTCATCTCTGGCTCCTGAAAAAGTTAGGGTTTTTTTTATTGCATGTGATTTCAAAACACACACAACTCCAACAGGCTTGGAACCCCAAAGGAACTAAACTGACTCACACACATGAGAAGTGCAAGGGCCAATGTGGCTTCAGGGTCAGCTAACTGGTAAACCCAGGACCTGTGGCCTTATCGCCAGGAGCTAGTCCTCTTGTATCTCTTTGATTTGTTCTCTGTATTGGCTCATGCTCGGGCTCCCATAGGGGACCAAGATGTAGGCTTCAGACCTCCATCCTCCTGATTTAAGATCAGCAGCAAAGAGAGTCTCCTTTCTCTGGCCTTAACAGAAAAATCCCTTAGCCCTCATTCTCACTGGCTCAGCTTGGTCATGGGCTCATCCCTGAAGCAAAGCACTGTGGGAATTTCACGGAAAAAGAATGAAGGTTAACATTTATTGAGTACTTGGTGTGTGTGTCGGGCACTTTTCCAAGCTCTTTTTCTAGGTGATAAATATTATTATTTTGTCTATTTTACTGAAGAAGAAAATGAGGCATAGAAAAGACTATCTCCCAGAGCTAATAAGTGATAGAGTGAAAAGTCAAATCAAGGTAGTTTTGCTCCAGTCCCCAATTATAAACCATTATACCCAGTTCTCTGTATAGATTAGACCTGCATCCAATGTCTAGCTCTGGAATCACCTTTACATAAACCTCAATGGACTTGAGGTGGTGGAAGGATACTCACAAAGAAAATGTTACCAACAAATTGGGAACGAATGCCTGCCATCTGTAATCATTAAATATCTGCTTTATCAAGTCATGGTATTTTGTTAATATAACAGTTCTTTTTTTTTCAGTCAACACACCTTAAAGCTACAATGTTACCATCAGTAAGAATCACTCATCTTTAGGGGTACCCATAAAATACTATGTACTAAAAGGTCATTTTCAGGAAGAGGTAAAATCATGACTCATAAAAATATAAAATGAACATGTATTAAAGTCTTTATGTTACTCAGGAAGAAACTGCAGATATTAAAAGTGGTACAAAGTAACAGTGAAAAAAGCACACATTTATATGCAACAAAGAAATGTTTAATTGAATGTGCAGATGGGCACAAAACTTGTTTTTCCACAAGGGACAGAGAAGTCAGATTTCTATCAGAGAAGGCAAAATTTGCATGCCTATAAGGGTTATTTTACATTGGTATCACTTAACTACATTTTATAGAATGGTGAAATAGTTCAAAGATAATGAAAGGCTAGAATCTGATAACTGGGAATGGTGATCTCTAGACAATGTATAGCTGTGCACTGAAATAGTATTTTTCTAAAAATTTTTAAAAGTGTATTTTATTGTGGTAAGAACACTTAACATGAGCTCTACTCTCTTAACAGATTTTTTAAAAAATATGTTTTTATTGAATTTTATAGAGAGGGAAAGGGAGACGGTTAGAAAACTAGAAACTCTGATGAAACAGAAACATCACTGATTGACTGCCTCTTGCACACTGCCTACTGGGGATCGAGCCTGCAACCTGGGCATGTGCCCTGACCAGGAATCGAACGGGTGGCTTCTTGGTTCCTGGGTCAGTGCTCAACTGCTGAGCCACACCAGCAGGGCTTAACCAATTTTTAAGAGTACAATATAGTATAGTTAACTATAGGCACAATATTGCAGGACAGAGAGAACTTATTCGTATCTTATATAACGGAATCATATGCACTTTGAATAGCATCTTAACATTTTTCTCTTCTTTCCATATTCTGACAACCACCAATCTACTCTCTGAGCCTCTATTTCATATGCCTCATCTAAGTAGAATCATGAAGTATTTGTCCTTCTTTGACTGGTTTACTTCACTTAGCATAATGTCCCCAAGGCCCATCCATGTTGTCCCATATTGCAGAATTTCCTTCTTTGTAAAGGATGAATAATATGTCATTGTATAAAATATATATTTTAAAAAGCTTTCTTATCTATTCATCTGTCAATGAACATTTAGGTTATTTCCACCTCTTGGCTATTGTGAAGAGTGCTACAATAAACATGAGAGTGTTAATATATCTTTAAGTTCCTGACTTCAATTCTTTTGGATAAATACCCCAAAGTGAGATTTCTGGATCATATAGTAGTTCTATTTTTAATTTTTTGAGGAACCTCCGTACTGTTTTCCATATGGTTATACCATTTTGCATTCCCGCCAGCAGTGTACAAATGTTCCGGTTTCTCCACATCCTTGCTAAAATTTGTTGTCTGTTTTTTATAATAACTATCCTCACATGTGTGAACTGATATCTCATTGATTGTGGTTTTCAATTGCATAGGGCAGATATCAGGAAAAGTACCAACTTTAGAACCTCTATTGTCCTCTCCCTATAGAGTCATGGACAGGGTTACTTCCCCAGCATTAATATGTGATAATACATATGGGAAAATTTTATTGGGGCTTGATTACCTACTGCTCATGTGGCTGACCTTATATTTGAGCCCCTCCAGAGATAGAGCTGATACTTCATAATCCAAAGCTCTGACCATAAATAATATTATTAGACTGTCTTGTGGCCAGTGTCTCTGGGCAAACAGAGATGTCCCAATGTGGCATGAAATTCCAAGGGCTTAGAGAGCATCTCCTACTAGCCAAGGGCAAACGTTAGATCACTTTTTGGGTAAGGTTAATTCTTCACTACACACGGGGTATAATCAAACTGTTTTTAACTACTTTCACTTTCAGATATGCAAATTAAAAATATGAATAACAATATGAAATGCCCACACACAGTGTATGCTTACCAAGTGTGATGCCCAGTATAAAAACTTTCATATACACTGTATCACTCAGTTTTGGGTTATATCATTTAATCATGTGATGTGGGCACTGTTAGGCCTGATTTATACGTGAGAAAGTGACACTCAAGAGAGTGTGGGTCATTTGTCAAAGACTCAGAGGCATTGATAGAGTTAAAATGTTGGATAAACTCCAAACCCTTTCTTTTAACCAGGAGACATCATGCCTTCTAGTTAGCATACTTTGAAGAAATAACCCAGGGAAAGTATTGACATAAAATAGATTTTAAAAACTAAATAATTATACTGGTGGAATGGCTCTTTATACCAGCAACAGTGAGAAAGAAGATGGTTGATCGCTAACTGTTTTTGCCTGGGACAACAAAGAAAACGTTTCAGCATAGAAATAGCAGCCTTGGGGAATAGGTAAGGAAAGCATGTCGGTGATGGAATGTTTTTTTCTTTTTTCCTAAGCTGCTGGCAGAGTCTCAATCATTACAAAGAAGTTGAAATCTAATCTGTCTTGTGCAGTAGCTAGAGTGAACATTTGTCTGTCTCCATTTGGGAAATTTCAATACTGTAATTTTCACCTGCCAAACTTCCCCAGGAAGATGATGAGAATTAACAATGTGATTTGAAAGAGGTTATAGCTATTGCTCAAAGGTGAGGAGGAAGAAACAAAGTGTTCCCAGAGAAACTAGTAAATATGCATGTTACTCAAAGGTACATTTGCTCTACTAATTCGTGGGCTGGTAGAATTATTTTACAGTAGTGTCCCTTTGAATGTCATCTGAAGAATACATGATGTTTATACTTTTGTTGTCTGCACAATAGTTTATCTAAGACTTTTTAAAATTAGTTATTTTTTATTTTTTTTTAAAAATCGTGTGAAGAGGCAGGCTAACGAGTTACACAACCACAAGGATGGATCAGAAATGAAAAAAAAACTTACGTTGTATTTAAGTACTAATGATGGAGATGCTAGAAATGCTACTAGAACCTAAAATCAACTTCTCATACCAGGACATCCTCTGTTTTCCATTAAGAGCACGTCAAACTCAATCTACAATGATCTTGGAATATTCAATACCCTTAGCGTAAGTAATGGGCCATTCTTAGAAGGATCAGCACCATCACTCATGAATGACTCCGTTTTAATATAGAACAATGGAAGCCCGTATTTTGCTGGGATTTAAGACTTGTATGCAAATGCTGTCTATTCAGATACTGATCATTTGCCATAAGCAGCCTCCTTTCTTGTTTTGAGGGGAACACAAATTAAGATAAGCATCAACATTCAGAGAAAGGTCAGCCAAAGAAACAGTGACCCGGCAACCAGAAGGGAACACAGGAGAGTGATGCTCTGAGTCTGAGGACATCAGGCCCTTGAATCCTATCATGTCTGGTGGCCCAACCTCTTCCGACAGCCCCGTAAACCATTCCTGTGCCAGGCCCCAACGGCTAAGCAACCACAAAACCTGCCTGATATGCTCTGTGCAAACCCATAGGCCTCATTAAGTGGTCTTGAAAGTTGGTACCTTGGGGGTTGGGGGCAAGGAAGAGAGTGATTCTTCGTGGCATGACCTAGAAAATTTCATTGGGAAAACGGAAAATGGGCAGGGGCTTGAGATGAGTAGGACTTCCACTATTGGGTGCATTTCCTATTGAAAATATACCCATCTCTGATTTTTATTTCTCCATTGGTTTAGTGATTTGCAGATATTGTAGCAGCCTTGCAGCCCCAGAATAAATCCCTCTTGGTCATGGTGCATGATCTTTCTAATGTAATGCTGGATCCAGTTTGCTAGAATTTTGTGGAGGATTTTAGCATCGATGTTCACCAGGCATATTGGCCTGTAGTTCTCTCTCTTTTTTTTTTTTTTTTTGTAGTGTCTTTATCTGGTTTGGGAATTAGGGCGATGCTGGCTTCATAGAAAGAGCTTGGAAATGTGCCTTCCTCTTGATGTTTTTGGAATAGTCTGAGAAAGAAAGGTTTTAGTTCTTCTTTGAATGCTGGGTAGACCTGCCCTGGAAAGCCGCTCAGACCAGGGCTTTTGTTTGCTGGAAGATTTTTGATGGCTGCTTCAATTTTTTTTTGGTAGTTATCGGCCTATTCAGTTTTTTTAAATTCTTCCTGATTGAGTTTTGGGAACTTGTATTTTTCTAAGAATATGCCCATTTTCCTCCAGGTTGCCCAGTTTGTTGGAGTAGAGTTGTTCGTAGTATTTTTTTTTCCTATCCTTTGTATTTTTGTGGAGTCGGTTGTTATTTCACCTCTTTCATTTCTGATTTTGTTTATTTGGGTTCTCTCTTTGTTTCCTGGTGAGCCTAGCTAGAAGTTCATCAATCTTGTTTATCCTTTCGAACAATCAGCTCTTGGTTTCATTGATTTTTGTATGGCTTTTTTTAAATCTCTGTGTCATTTATTTCCACTCTAATCTTTATTATTTCCTTCCTTCTGCTTACTGTGGGCTTTTCTTGTTGCTCTCTTTACAATTCTTTAATTGTAGGGTTAGGTAATTTATTACCATGTTTTCTTTTTTTCTTTTCTTTCTTTCCTTTTTTTTTTTTTTTTGAGGTAGACCTGTAGAGCTATGAACTTCCCTCTCAGGACTGCTTTCACTGTGTCCCATAGATTTTAAATTGTTGTGTTTTCGTTGTCATTTGTTACCAGGATGTTTTTTATTTCTTCTTTGATCTCTTTGGTAATCCAATAACAGTTTAATAGCATGCTATTTAGCCTCCAAGTGTTTGCTTTTTTTCCTTGTTTTTATTGTAGTTGATTTCTAGTTTTATGCCATTATGATCTGAGACTATGCCTGATATGATTTCTATCTTCATGAATTTGAAGAGACTTGGCCTCTGTTCTAATATGTGTCTATCTTTAAAAATGTCCTGTGTGCACTTTAGAGAAATGTATATTCTGTAGCTTTGGGATGAAATGCTCTGAAGATGTCAATTAATTCTATCTGTTCTAGTGAATCATTTAGGATTGATGTTTTTGGGTTTTGTTTGTTTTGGGGTTTTTTTTTTGGCTAATTTTTTGTTTAGAGTATTTATCCAGTGGTGTCAGTGGAGGTATTAAAATTCCCTACTATGATTGTATTGCTTGAGATATCACCCATGGTATCTTCCAGAAGTATTTTTTTTATGTATTTGAATGCTCCTATATTGGGTGCATATATATTTATCAGAGTTATATTCTCTTGTTGAATTCTTCCCTTTAGTGTTATGAAGTGGCTCCCTTTATCTCTTATAATAGCCTTCACTGTGAGTTCTATTTTGTCAGATTTAAGTATTGCTACTCCAGCTTTTTTTTTTCATTTCCACTTGCCTGAAAAATGTTTTCCATCCCTTCATTATCAATCTGTGTGAGTTCTTTGTTCTGAAGCGGGTCTCTTGTAAACATCAGATATATGGGTCATGTTTTCTTATCCATTCGGCCCCCCTATGTCTTTTGATTGGAGCATTTCATCCATTTACATTTAAGTTTTTTATTGATAGGTACTTGCTTGTCACCATTTTTATTCTTTATGCCTATGTGCCTTCTTCCCTTCCTATTTTTTCTCTATATAGCAGCGCCTTTAGCATTTCTTGCATTGCTGCCTTGGTTGTAATAAACTCCCTTAAAACACCCCCTTTTTTTGTCTGTGAAACTCCTGATTTCACTTTTAATTTTGAATGATAGCCTTCCTGGATATAGTATTCTTAGATTCAGCCCCTTGCTTTGCATCACTTTGTATATTTCATTCCATCCCCCTTTTGGCCTGATGTGTTTCTGTTGAGAAATCAGTTGAGAGTATAATGGGAGAGAAAAGAGAGCAAGAATAATATTGAAAAAGGATAAAATATAAGAGAAAGAAAAAGAAGAAAGAAGAGGAAAAGAATATACATATATGGGCAGAAAACTCCACAACACAAACAAAGAAACAAAAAAATGCAAACAATAAACACCCAGAAAGAAAGGGAGGGTTACAGAATCTGTAGAGGCAGAGCTTACTGTATATCCAGACAGTAAGGTAAAAGAATTGAATGAATAAGGGAAAGGCCATGTTTCAGTATAGAGGAAGTAGAAGGACAATGAGTGGATAAGAAGAAAAGTAAAAAACAAAATAAATAAAAATATAATCAATCAATAAATTTATACTTTTTAAAAATTATCTATATATTCACCTATTTTTGGAAAAGGAGAGTAGAGGAGAGAGTAGATAGGCTTATGTTTAGTGAATGAAACTAAGCAATTAGGAGAAGTAGAAAGCAAGAGAGGAGAGGAGAAATAAAAGCATAAAATAATCGGCTAACAAAGAAAGAGGAAAGAGAAGGTTGCATGGACTTGGAACAGGGGAGAGGAAATTAGATCTATGAGTAAGCCAACAGAGACTCCAATAAAAATAACATCAAGAAAGCAGATACAGATCAATTTTTAACAAGGAGTAAAAAGAAAGGAGGCAGAAAAACTAAAGCAGGGACAGGAGATGAGAAACAGGATGAAAAAGGGAGAAGTGAGGAAGAAAGGGGTAGGGAAAATGATAAAATAATGATAAAAAATAAAAAAATAGAATAAAGAGATATAACACAAAGGGTTAAAAATGAAAGAAAAAAATGAAGTAAGAGATAAAAAATAAAAAGAGTGAAGTGTCGTTTGCTTCAGCCAAGTTTTAATGTCCCATGGGGGGCTGTTTTAAGAGCCTTCTCTGCTATTCTGTATTCTACTTCTCAGTTTTCTGTTAGGTAGTCAGCACCGCGTTGAGGTTCCCAGCCATACACCCCTCCTCTGTGTCTGTCTTCACAGCCTTTGTTGCAGGCAGGTGGTATCTGCCCGCTTTGGTTGTCTGCCTGCTTTCAGTCTTACTTACACCAGTGTCTGTTTCTGAGTTGGGCTTTAGTTGAGGGTCTCGCTTTGTTTCCAATACCCAACAGCCCTTCAACCCAGTCCCCCAGGGCTCCCTGGGGCTAATCTGATTCTTCATTTCCTCTGGAAAGCTCCAGGCTGGGTGGGGCTGCACTGGTTTCCCTGCAGGTACTGCTGGGAGGGGCTGGCTCTTCAGGAGAAAAAATGGTTGCTTAGGGTTGGAGGTTCCAAAATGTCCCAGTGCCGGATTCCTGGTCACCTCTCCCTGTCCTACTCTTCTTCACAGCCTCTTCCCAGGCTCCCCAAACCTCACCTCCACCTGCACCACAGCCTCAGTGAATGTTTGTCATTAGAAGGTCCTATGAACGGGGTTTAGCCAATAAAAGCAAGAAAAATACAAAGTCAAAAGCATCATGCCACTGCAAGTTTCTTTCCCCCGGAACCTTGCGGCTCAGGCATTTCTTCAGGCTGCCTTTTCTGGGAGCAGCCTCTCATGGCTGTGGACTTAGATCTAGATTCCACAGTTTCCAAAAGCCCTGTGGACCTCCCTTCCACAGTTGGGTGTTATGTGTATCCCCAAGGGATGTGGACTTGGTGCAACACAGGTTCCTTCTGACCCTTTCATCCCATTGGACTCTTGTCTCTTTCTAGCCCAGATTCCCTATTCTACCATTCTCCAGGCATCCTCTGTCCTTTCCAGCTGTGGATTGTCTCACCAGCTGTGTTTAATTTTCCAATTATGGTTGATTGTTATTAAATTTACTTGTCCCTTCTATCTGCTCCGTGAGAAGGCGCAGGACACATCTACCTATTAGCCACAGTGATTTTGAAAGCCTCATCAGTTTTTTCTTATAAGCTGGACCCATACAATATTTTATCAGAAAGAAAGAAATGTATTTGCTATTATCATTGCTACACCAATCTATATTTTAAGGCATGCCAAGTTAAAATGCATTTTTGAGATTTAAATTTATCATAATTGTGTATGAACTCTTCTAATTCTCACTAATCTATACATAATATTCATTCAATATTTTAGATTTTTACCTGATCCAAAATGATGAGGTAGGAAAAATTGACAAATTCAGGCTTTTGATGGAATCTACTGTAACATTCATGGACTGATGAATTGGTTTTAAAAGCTAAAACAAAAAGAATCAACATGTTGATTTCTTTGAAATGAAAACCGCTGTCGAAATTTAACCTTACTGGTGTATTATGTATGCACATAAAATTACTCTATCATATCCAGGAAAATGAAATGTATTTAGGTAAACGATACCTGTAGACATGCACCATCTTGAGACTGAATTATATGACACAATCTCACTGGGATCCTCCCATCAGGGTTGAAAAGTTCTGATTTCCTATGGAAGCTTCTTTTGGATCTGGGAAATTCAGAGTTGGCCCACCCTACTCCCTCTGTCCTGATCCCCAGCATAAGCATCGGTAGGTAGAACTCCGGAAGAAAGGAAAGGAAGGTGAATGACATTGTTACCTACAGATCTCCTGCGCTCCTTGCTCCCCAACCAGCTCCTCCTCTACAGAAGTTGGCTTGCTGAGTCCGGAGATGACAGGAACCCCCCAAAAAAACAAAGTTGGAATTTACAACTCCCTCTACCCTTCTGCAACACAGCCCGTGTTTAACACTCAGTGCATCACTGGAATCATGCTACAGTATTCAGGTGAGAAGGAAGCTTTCATGAAGCTGGCCCAAGAATTCTTTTCAGGTAGGAAGAGAGAATGCATGCTTGGGAACATGCATGTACTTCCCAAATGCATCAAAGCAACTCTAGCTGTCTGAAGGCTTCTTATATTTCGTCAAAATCAATAGTCTGACATGTCCTCACCGAATTTTCTCATGAGTATGCTTTCAAGTTCCCCGTGGACCTTTCCCTAGGCCCCCTGTAAGAACTTGCATTTTCCTTTTGAATGCACCATTTCCCTGGAAGTCAATTCATGCAGAAGAGCGTGGCATCGCTCAGTTAACCTCCGCCACAGGCAAAGGCCTTTTCTCGAAGTCTGCAATGGGCACCCCGTCTGCCTTTTCCAGTCCATGTCTCTCCTCTTCGAGGATAAATAAAAATATTACTGGGTTGTTTTTCTTCTCAATGACAAAGAAATGTTGTCAAGCTCTTTTATGATATCGGGCTATTTCTAGGTCTATCATAGCCTGGGGTTTTCCACGAGCAGAGTATGGGAAAAAGGCTGAGTGCGTAGACTACAGTGGTACCTCAGGATACGAGTTTAATTTGTCCTGTAACCTTGAGGCGTGGGAAAATATGAGATGCTTGAGTCGCGGTAAACTGGTGGGTCGTGTGCAGCCAGCTGATCCGCGCGATGACTCCTATCTCAAATGTTGCTCGTATTTCAAAGCAAAAATCGCTCGCTCGACGGCTCGTATCTCAAAAATCTCGTATGTCAGGGCACTCGTATCTCGAGGTACCACTGTATTTGGGATTCAGGGACATAGGAGGAAAAGAAGGGTCGTGGAGCTGGTATAGCAGAGAAGAAGAAAAGGCCAATGCAGAATTGTGTTACTGAGAGCTCTTTCTAAATGAGACCCACATTTGATAACCCAGGACACGCCCAAGAGACTTAGGGGATGAATCTCAGAACTGTCTGCATAGGGCACAGAGAGGGAACCTTTGTCTTTCAGTTGCAAACCCCACTGGCCAAGGCTGAGTCTCACATGCTCATTCCCACACAGACTTTCTGGTTGCGTTGACATGAGGGCCAAGTGCGTTCTTCTAAGTGGTTCATGCTGTGGGGTCACGGAAACCTTAGGGCAAGAAGACATGACATGTGGGGAGGCCCTGTCAGGTGCATCTGTGTGAAACTGCTGGAAACCACCGTATAGAACACGTGACCAAAATGCTGTGCTTCCTTGGGATTAACTCATTATGAAAAGCAAGCTGCTCCCTAAGACTATATTCATTCCTACTTTGCAAAACTATTGTTGTTAGCTCATAGGCACTACATTAAAAATTTACTGTAGCTGAGACCGGTTTGGCTCAGTGGTTAGAGCGTCGGCTTGTGGACTGAAAGGTCCCAGGTTCGTTTCCCGTCGGGGGCATGTGCCTTGCTTGCGGCCACATCTCCACTGTGGGGTGTGCAGGAGGCGGCTGATCGATGTCTCTCTCTCATTGATGTTTCTGACTTTCTATCTCTCTCCCTTCCTCTCTGTAAAAAATCAATAAAATATGTTTTAAAAAAATTTACTGTAGAATTTTCCCAAAGTTATCAAAGTATCCCCTATAATATATAAAGCCATCCAGTTTGTTCCAGCGCCAAACAATGTTGTGCATCATCTCTGCAAAGTAACATCTCATTATGCCCATTTATATAAATAGTGCATCTCATTATAACCCATCAACCCATGGTTGATAAATTTGTGGTTACTTTGGATTAGTTAGGAATTTTCTGGGTACCAATGAGAAAAAAAACATGATCCAAAAGCAAAGAAAATAAAAGGGAAACCTTAGTGGTTTGCATAATTGTTGAGAAGTCTGAGGGTAAAATTAATTTCAGGCTCAGTGATATCCAGGGTCACCAATGACGCCCCCCACGTCTCTCCTATCTCCTCTTCTCTCTCACACTTTCCTTCTTTCGTTCCGTGTATTGAGTACCTTTTGGTGCCATTCACGCATGCAATTTCCATCCTCTGTTGCTACAAGTGGATAAAAATAGTGACCAAAGGTAACCCAAACCTTTCAACCTCGTAACTTGGGATTCAAAGTCTGAGGCATCTGTTTGGCCTATAGCCCGTCAGTGTAGGGAGGAAAATGGACACCTTGCTTAGCAAGGCTGGCTCAATTGGCCACTTTGGGGGCCAGGTGATTTTCCGGGTTATCAGTCCCATCAGAAACACATGCGGTTGGAGAGTGGCAGGTCGCAATACAAAGAGATGTGCTAGGCTTAAAATATATATATATATATTACCCGCCGAAACCGGTTTGGCTCAGTGGATAGAGTGTCGTCGGCCTGCGGACTGAGGGGTCCCAGGTTCGATTCCGGTCAAGGGCATGTATCCTGGTTGCGGGCACATCTTCAGTAGGGAGCGTGCAGGAGGCGGCTGATCGATGTCTCTCTCTCATCGATGTTTCTAGCTCTCTATCCCTCTCCCTTCCTCTCTGTAAAACATCAATAAAATATATATTTTTTAAAAAATAATAAAATAATGATATCCAATGTTTGCCCATGAGTAAACTTTCCAGTAACAAAACTTTAAGCAACAAAATTTTTGCGTGTTTTTTTCTCAAAAAATGTACATAAAAACATTTAACAGTCTCTTATTTTATGCTTTTTTGCTCCCCTTGCTCCTTCCTTTTTCTTCTCAATATTTTTCTACTTATTTTACATTGTTTTCCCCAAAGAAAACTCACATGAACTCACAATCTAATATATAATCCTTCTATATTTTTCTTCATGCTTATGAAGACATCACAGCAAATATACATATGCATATTTATATATACACAGCTATGCATTTCTTAAATGATAATAAATGTTGCTCCCCCACTCAGGGTAAAAGTTTGGTAATGTTTGGAGATACTTTTAGTTGTCATAACTGAAGGGGTGCTACTGGCATTTTGTGGGTGGAGGTACAGGATGCTGCTAAACACCCTACAGTGTACAGGCAATTGCTCACAACCACATTATAATCAATTTCAGGACATTTAAACCACTTTGGAAAGAAAATCCCGTACCTATTAGAAGTCATTCCCAGTTTCTTCAAACCCCCAGTCCTAGACAACAACTAACTTATTATTTTTATCTCCCTGTATTTATCTATTCTGGACATTTCATGTAAATGGAATAATACATGTGCCCTTTGTCACTAGCTTCTTTCACTTAGTATAATGGTCTTAATGTTCATCCATTTTGTAACATGTGTCAATACTCCATTCCTTTTATTGCCAAATATTATTTCATTATGTGGATAGGCCACATTTTATTCAAGAATGCATCAGTTCATGGTCATTTGTTTGTTTTCACTTTTTTACTATTATGAATAATACTCCTATGGACATTAATGTACAAGCGTTTGATTGAAATATGTGTTCATGCATCTTGGGTATATAGCCAGAAATGGAAGTGGCAAAAGATTTTTTAATCTTTTGAGGGAGGTACTTCTATCCCACAAGACACGGTGAGAGTGATCTGGATTTTCAGTGTCAATATTTAAAAAAATATCTGATGAACACTTCGTTCTGTAAATAGTGGTGGAGCATCTGTCACGTGCCAGGTGCTGATCTAGGTGACAGGGCTACTGCAATGGAAGATAGACAACAAATAAACCAGGAAATAAAGAAATCGCTATTTCAACTAGTGGGAAGTGCCGGGAAGAAAAGAAAACCACGTGGTATGAATGGGGGAGAGGGTTATCTGAATATGATGGTCAGGGAAGGCTATGCTAAGGAGATGTCTTTTGATGCTGAAACCTAAAAGAAGGTTTTCTACCGGGGTCCAGCATTAGAGGGTGAAAGATGATGGATTGAAATCATAATAGTTGTCCTGTTCCCCTCTGGTCAGTAATGTGTTGAAAGGTGAGTGTGTGACTCAGTTCTAGAAAAAGAGATGGGATGGTAAGTCTATTGAGGAGTTTCTTGGGAAGGTAAAGTTAAAATCTACCCAGAGAGAAAGCGCTTTTGCTTTTCTTTCCATTTTCTGCTCTAAACACTGTCTTAGGAGGATATTATATTTATTTTTTAAAATATATTTTATTGATTTTTTACAGAGAGGAAGGGAGAGGGATAGAGAGTTAGAAACATTGATGAGAGAGAGACATCAATCAGCTGCCTCTTGCACACCCCCTACTGGGGATGTGCCCGCAACCAAGGTACATGCCCTTGACAGGAATGGAATCTCAGACCTTTCCGTCTGCAGACCAATGCTCTATCCACTGAGCCAAACCGGTTTCAGCAGGATATTATATTTAGAGCTGGGTCAATAACAATAAGGAGGGTAATAGACATGGTCTTTGATGAATAATTATACTGCTGAGCTAATTCTGAACCACTTACCAACACATTTCATATGTATAAATGTTTTTATGTTAGCTGGGTTTTCTGTGACTTGCATCACATAAAGAAGACATAATAAAGTGAATTAATGAATACTGATCTACATTTACACAAATTTTTCTGAATCATTTATTGCACTTTTATTATCATTCATTATGATATCCAAAGCACATATCATATTGACTAGCGCTTAATAAATACTTATTAAAATTATTGAATAAATAAATGATGAATGGGGATGAAAATACAAACATCAATACCTAAGATAAACCTTAGTGGACACACTTAGATAATCCTATATAATCCTATATGATAAAAGCCCAGTGACCCAATGGCAGAATGACCAGAACAACTGGTTGACCAGTCGCTATAACGTGCACTGAGCACCAGGGGGCAGACGCTGAATGCAGGAGCTGCCCCCTGGTGGTCAGTGCGCTATCACAGTGGGGGTGCTGCTTGGCTGACTGAGAGGAGCGGTGACCCCACGGCAGGCTGTTCCCCACAGGCCAGGCCCCCAGCAGTGCACAGATCCCATGCACCAGGCCTCTAATGGTTCCATAAAGCCGTCTATTTAAATGCCTCAGATCAGCAAGTATTCACATATTGCGAATTGCCAAGCGCATATTTGATTTGGTTAGATATATTCTACATTTCAGAAATGGAATGCAAATAAGCGGAGACTAAAAGCTTTTGCTGGCTCTGACATAATGGATTTTGGCAGGGGAAAAATGCAGTCGTGGGACTGGAATAAAGAATTCAGTGTAAAGTGAAGAGACTGATCTAAAAATTCAGTTTGCATCATCCTTTAATATATCTCCATCACCCAGCATTATATATATATATATATATATATATATATATATATATATATGGCATTGTGAGGAATATATTGATCTATTATTCCCATTTGAAAATTAAATTCTCCCACATCAGTGCCACTTAAAGACCTAAAGCAGCCTAGCGTGCTTCATGCTTTAGTCCTTCCCAGTTAGCCTCTCGTCACATTGGCTTAGATGAAAAGCTGTGCTAGGCCCTAGCCAGGCACCTCAGTTGGTTGGAGCATTGTGCCACACACCAAAAGGTCGCAGGTTCGATCCCCGGCCGGGGCACACACGGGAGGCAACCAATTGGTGTTTCTCTCTTACATTGATGCTTCTCTCTCTTCCCCTTCCTCTCTCTAAAATAAATAAATATATCATCAGGGGAGGATGTTAAAAAAAAACATGCAGGAAGGCATTTTATGTAGGCAATAACTTTTACCTTTTTTACAGAAGATTTTTGACAGCTAATAGGTATAGGTAGTAATCATGATTATACATGGTGTGGAAGTGAAGGAAATATGGCATACAAAAGTTAACATATCTATCAACAAAAAGCTAAAACATGAATACTCAGCTTGTTTCTCTCCCTCTCATTCATTTCCTTCCCATGAGTTTTTAAAGTATCTCCCTTTAAAGAAACAAAATAACCTCTGTTCACCTTATATCTCACTCCAGCCAACTCCAACCCCCCTTATATCCTTTATCTCCATATTTCTTGAATTACCCATACTACCCTGAAGCAGATACACAGTCAGTGTCCAACTCAACTCCTCTCAGGACTGAACTTCCAGTACAGGCTTAATCCTACAGTAAGCATCTGCAATATTCCATCCGGGGGCTTAGCTCCAGTCTAGTACAGAGCACACCAGAAATGTTGGGGAATTCATGCCTTTGTAATATCCTAGCCAGCGATGAATAACAATCGGGGGATAAATATGAACTTCTGTGGCGAGAGGAGTATAACGCTGAGATATGTTCTTCATTGTCTTCCAGAGATCCCCAGTAGGGTTGATGGACAGTTGCCCACAGCAACAATATGTTCAGTATGTCACTCTTTTTTTTTGGGGGGGGGGGGGCGTGGAGGGTGGGGATAAAGCTGTATAAATGGCATGTCTATATTATCTAGTCTTCCTTTTACTCCTTTCCTTTTTAAATTTATTTTATTAATATCTTTATTGATTAAGGTGTTATATATGTGCACTCTTCACTTCTGTACTCATTTATCCCTATTCCTTTCTTTTCTTTAAAAATATGTTTATATTGATTTTTGCTCCACCATCTCACCATGGCCAATGCCCACCATGTTCTGCACATGCCCCTGGTGGTCAGTGCACGACATAGCAACCAGTTGTTTGGTTGTTCTGTCGTTCGGTCTCTTTGCATATTATCTTTTTATTATATAGGATTATTCATAGTATTGCCTATGCTGTACAGTGGTACCTCGAGATACAAGTGCCCTAACATATGAGATTTTTGAGATACGAGCCCTCGAGCAAGCGATTTTTGCTTTGAAATACGAGCAACATTTGAGATAGGAGTCATCGCGCGGATCGGCCGGCTGCACACAACCCACCAGTTTACCGCGACTTGAGCGTCTCATAGTTTCCCACGCCTCAAGGTTATGGAACGAATTAAACTCGTATCTCGAGGTACCACTGTACTTTATATCCCCATGATGATTTTGTGACTACCAATTTGTACTTCTTAATCCCTTCCCTTTCACCTTTTTTTACCCTAAAGCACTTTAATTTTAAACACTTTGAAATCATTACTCATCAAATAGACACAAAATCCATAATCAATGCCACAAGATCCTGCCCATATGGCCTCTGTTTCTCCCGCCTCATTTGGTCCCAGACTTCCCCTCCATCGTCCTGATCTGGCTATAGTGACCTTCTTTTACTCCTTCACATATACTGTATTTTCTGGCGTATAAGACGACTGGGCGTATAAGACAATCCCCAACTTTTCCAGTTAAAATATAGAGTTTGGGATATACTCGTCCTATAAGACGACACCCTCCATATAAGATGACCCCCGACTTTTGAGAAGATTTTTCTGGGTTAAAAAGTCGTCTTATATGCTGGAAAATACGGTACTCCTCGTCATGATAGTCTATATATACAGTGGTACCTCGAGATACGAGTGCCCTAACATATGAGATTTTTGAGATACGAGTCCTCGAGTGAGCGATTTTTGCTTTGAAATAAGAGCAACATTTGAGATAGGAGTCATCGCGCGGATTTGCTGGCTGCACACGACCCATCAGTTTACCTCGACTCGAGCGTCTCATAGTTTCCCACGCCTCAAGGTTAGGGAACGAATTAAACTCGTATCTCAAGGTACCACTGTACTCTTTTCTCTTATAACATACTTCCTTCTGCCCTTCATTTGTTTCATATCTACGAATGTTTCACATCTTGAATTGTTACTTCCTTAGGGAGGTTTTAATTCACCACTTTGACCAGGCTAACTCCCTCTAATATAAGTTTTCATCACCTCACCTATTTGTGATATTGTGATTTATGAGAAATACAGTCATTCATATGACCATATATATTTGTTCTTCCTCCACAATTACTGGTTCTTGAAACGGTTGGAATTTCCCAAGTGTTTGAGAGTGAAAAAAATATATCTTTTGTTTTATTTTAGTGAGGTGACTGTTGGACCGTATCGAAGGAAGGGAGTTGGATGCCAGGAGAACCAACCGTGTAATTAGAGATTTGGGACTTTCAGGTTCACCCCCTGGACTCCAGAAAGGGGAGAAGGGCTGGCGATTGAATCAGTCACAAGTCACCAATGATTTAATGACTTGTGCGTGTGTACTGAAACCTCCATAAAAACTCAAAAGGATGGGCATCCAGAGAGTTTCTAGGTTGGTGCGCACACATGTGGAGATGCAGGGAGAGTGGTATCTGGTGAAGATAAGGATGCTCTACACCCCTTCCCGCATACCTTTCCCCCTGCCTCTCTTCCACCTGCTGTCCCTGAATTATATCCTTTTATAATAAGCCTAGTAGCATACATATTTCTCTGAGTTCCGTGAGCCATTCTAGCAAATTACAGTGGTACCTCGAGATACGAGTTTAATTCGTTCTGTAACCTTGAGGCATGGGAAACTATGAGATGCTCGAGTCGCGGTAAACTGGTGGGTCATGTTCAGCTGGCCGATCCCCGCGATGACTCCTATCTCAAATGTTGCTCGTATTTCAAAGCAAAAATCACACTCGTATCTCGAGGTACCACTGTAATTGGACCCAAGGCTGGGGTTGTGGGAATCTCTGATGTAATGCCGGTAAGTCAGAAGCACACATTGGATTTGTGGCTGGGGTCTGAAGTGTGATATGGGTGTGTGTGTGTGTTGGGGGGGGCAGTCTTGTAGGATTTAAACTATAGACTATGATGTTCTCTCTGGATCGTTAACGTCAGACTTGAGTTGAATTCTTGTACACCCCACTGGTGTCTGATAACTGTTGGCATGAGGGGCACATGATCTAGAAACCCCAAATTTTTGTTAATCTTCACCTGAGGATATTTTTTACCATTGAGTTTTTTCTTTTGGAGAAAGTGGAAAGGAGGGAGAGAGGGAAGGGGAGAGAGAGAGAAAAACATAGATGTGAGAGAGACACATCAATTGGTTGCCTCCTGAAAGCACCTCGACTGCGGCCAGGATCAAACCTGCAACTCAGGTACATTCCCTTCACCAGGAATCGTACCCACGACCTTTTGGTGTATGGGCCAACATTCTAACCCTGCGAAACCCACCGACCAGGCCGGAAACCCAAAGTTACTATCTGTCTTGAATGACAATGATTATAGTTGAGATTCACAATTCTGTGTTCATTAAGTGAATCGCTGCATGAAATGAACGAATGATGGAAAGCTGCATTCCCAAAGCTCGAAGAACTTTGTTGTCTCCTGTTATGAGCTGAATTGTGCCTCCCTCAAAATTCAGATATTGAAGCCCTAACCCCCAGTACCTCAAAATGTGATTGTATTTGGAAACAGGGCCTTTAAAAGAGGTACTTACGTTAAAAGTGGGATTTTAGGATGGGTCTGTAATCCAATAGAACTGGTGTTCTTACAACACAGACAGAAGGACACCATGTAAGGACACAGTGAGAGGCGTTAAAAGAAACCATGCCGAGACCGGTTTGGCTCAGTGGATAGAGCGTCGGCCTGTGGACTCAAAGATCCCGGGTTCGATTCCGGTCAGGGGCATGGACTTTGCTTGCGGGCACATCTCCAGTGTGGGGTGTGCAGAAGGCAGCTGATCGATGTCTCTCTCTCGTCGATGTTTCTGACTTTCTATCCCTCTCCCTTCCTCTCTGGGAAAAATCAATAAAATATATTAAAAAAAAAAGAAAGAAACCAAACCTCTGACATCTTGATCTCAGACTTCAGCCTCCTGAACGGCACAATAATACATTTCTCTTGTCTAAGCCACCCAGTCTGTGGATTTTTGTTATGGCCGCGCTAGCGAACTAGCACATCTTGGTTATATGAATGGGCTGGTACATCCTGTCTTACAATGCATCCCACACTGTCTTTTCCTCAAGAACTTTCCTCACATACTTTGCCAAGTACAGTTTTGTTTTTTTTTACTCTGCCAGGATGTTCCCATCTGCTCTAAATGAAGCAACATTCATCATTGTCCCATGTATTCAGCTTGAAAGCCAATCTTTATAAACGGGGGGTTGAAATGACCTTGCTGTTCTGTGCGGCACCCGCACTATCGGGGCAGAAATCAATAGTAATACAGAAGACAAAGTCGTTTGGGAAGCAACAGGCTGTACCTTTTCAGGAAGCCACCTCTGAGCTGTGCCCAACACCTTGGTGGGTGGGGAGTTTGCAATTCCTCTCGCTTTTTAAAGAACAAACAACAGTATTTCCTATAAATCCTTAAACCGAGAGTTCTAATATTCTCTTCTTCCTGTTACTGCAGTTTATTTTAGAGCAGGTGTGGGGATTGGCAAAGTCTCATGTTTGAAATGATAAGATGCTTTACGTGGGAAGATGGCATTATTCAGTAGCAGGATATTGAGTTTTCTCTCTGTTTATTTTTTTATTTTTATTTATTTTTTATTAATGTGTTACATGTATCACATGTTCCCATTGTCCCTCTCCCAGGATTACCCTAACCCCCCAGTGTCTTGTGCCCATTTGTCATGCTTATATGCATGCATACAAGTCCTTCGGTTGATCTCTGTTTATTTTTTAAATATTACATTTTAGTTTATTAATTTCTTATAAGATAGCATGAATAGTAGGATGATTGTCCTCTTTGAATATGTCGTGTTATTTCTATAAGTGGTGCCATAAGTGGTTAATAGCCTAACTCCAAAGCTAGCCGTGTTTTCAAATATGATTAATATTTCTCTGTCTTTCCCTTAATGCTCCATTAACTAGTGCAAAGTAAGTGATCCTACTGCCAAAGCCTTTTCCATTAAATGGAAAATACATTTACTCACTTAGAGGATTAATTAAAGTCATAGGGAATTTAGAGCAGAAGACTCTAACTTCCGCATTTTGGTTTAGAGATTGACAACACACAGCACCATTCGTGCCCAGGGGGACTCCTGTGTGCTTTCGTGTCTTAAAGCAAAAATACAGAAACAAGTATTTCAACTTTTTCTCAACTCTTACAATCTTCACGTGTGTGATGATCACGAGATTCTAAGGCGTGTATGATTAAGAGCAGTGAGCCACACTAAGCATCAAAACCTCTGGGTGGAGGGAGGTTTTTCAGTGGGTTTCCTCCCGATTCCGCAAATCTCTAATATTGTAGGAATCTGAGCATGAAGATTGGGCTGTGGGGAGCTTTTCATCTGGGCAGTTGAGGTGACGGATGGCTAGATCGCTGACGGAAAAGAAATCCTATGCTCGTTAACTCAACAGCTGTGCCGAGCCAGCCACACCAGGGTGAAGGAAGGAGGTTAGATAATCATATTCTTTACAGGGAACTGTAAAGAATATGTGCCAGGATGTGGGTGAAGAAGAAGAGACTGTGGTGGCTTAAGCAATGGGATATATATTTTTTTAAATATATTTTATTGATTTTTCACAGAGAGGAAGGGAGAGGGATAGAGAACCAGAAACATCGATGAGAGAGAAACATCGATTAGCTGCCTCCTGCATGCCCCCCACACTGGGGACGTGCACGCAACCAAGATACATGCCCTTGACCAGAATCGAACCTGGGACCCTTCAGTCCGCAGGCCGTTGTTCTATCCACTGAGCCAAACCAATCAGGGCAATGGAATATATTGAGGGGTTTTGTCCTTTGCATGCCCTTTCTTGTTCCCTGGTTCGGTAACCATCCATTGAACATCTGTGGGCCACGCACAGAGTAGCTGATGTAGATCTACACACTATAGTGTGGCACACAGCGAGGTGGCACTGGTCTTCTCTCCTAGCTTGCTCCACGGAAGGCCCACTCCAAGGGCTGGTGTCTGTTTAAGGCCATCCTGGAAGACATTTGCTGAAAAGTCACTTGTCTCCAGAAACACTGCTCCCATCCAGCACAGAACATGTAAGATCACTTTCATCTCTTTGCCAAAGCCTAGAGCATCAGTTCCCACACTTGAACCTGCATCAAAATTACCGGAAGAACTTCTTAAAACAGAGACCGCTGGGCCTCTTGCCCAGAGTTCCAGATTCGGGGTACACCCCAGGAATTTGCACTGCTAACAATTTTCCAGTTGATGAGAGTGTAGGTCTTGGAACCACGGGGCTAGGACATAACCAGCTCCAGGCAGCCAGAATTTCCATTGTTCTTATTATTCCAGACCCTCTCAGCTCTTCTATTCCGAAGGCACCTCCCAACAAGACACATGCACCCCTAAGTTTCACCACCCCAAATGCCCCATTCGAAATGGAAAAGATAAGCATCATCAGAAGGAGGTCTGCTATCACTGTGTTATTACTAATTGCAGGAAGTGTACCTCCGTTTTAACAACAGACGATTGGTTGTTGAACATTTGCGATATGCCAGACACGGTGCCGGGATTTGGAATAATACTGAGGGAGCATACACTTAGTGCTTACCTGTGTGTTACGCTCTAGTCACAGTCATGTGTGTGTATGATTTCATTTAATCCTTCTACAGCTCGGTTTATAGATGAAGACACTGAGGTGTATAGAAACTAATAATTTCCCCAGGGATATATGACAGACAGCTAGTGACTAGTGGAACCAAAAAACATAAAACCAAGAAAATGTGAATATAGTCCTTAAGCATTAGTATACAGTATCTTTCAGTATGTCTAGCTAACAAGCCAAATTTCATTTAATCTTCACAAGAACCTTTAAAATTCAGCATTGATAACCTCATCTCTAATTGAGGCAAATAAAGTTTAAGATACAGTGGTACCTCGAGATACGAGTTTAATTCGTTCCGTAACCTTGAGGCGTGGGAAACTGTGAGATGCTCAAGTTGTGGTAAAGTGGTGTGTCATGTGCAGCCAGCCGATCCACGCGATTACTTGTATCTCAAATGTTGCTCGTATTTCAAAGCAAAAATCGCTCGCTCGACGGCTCGTATCTCAAAAATCTCGTATGTTAGGGCACTCGTATCTCGAGGTACCACTGTATTAATAACTTGCCTGCAGGTCAGGGATGGGTAGGGATACAGGCTGGCTGACTCCGGAGCACATGCTTCCAGCATACAGAGGTTTATACTTGTCTTAGCGGGTAGAGAGAGCTAGCGGTCATGTCTGTGTAACCCTTGACTTACAAAGTGGCTGAAACGAAGGCGAAGATTGGTTAGGACCACAGGATTCCTGTCGCTGGAACCATTATGCACCCAAGTCAAAAGACAATGATGACCACATTTTCCCCAAGCGCCAAGAAGTTTAGTGTTGGCTCTTCGGTTCTCCAGATTAAGATGACTATTCATCAATAAGAGAAAAACACCACATGATCTCACTCATTGATGGGTAATAAAGAACATTATAAACTGATGAACAAAAAGATAGATACAGAGGCGGTAAAGCATCAGACAGACTGTCAAACTACAGCGGGAAGGTTAGGGAGAGGTGGGGGAGATAAGAGATCAACTGAAGAACTTGTATGCATGCAGATAAGCACAACCAATGAACATAGACACTGGGGGGTTCGGGTATGCCTGGGAGGGGGGGGCGGGCAATGGGAAGATATGTACACATGTAATACATTAATAGAAAATTTAAAGAAATGACTATTCATAAGGGCCCACATTTGCATCCATTACTATTCAGGTGTTTTCTGAGAGTCCAGAGTGTAACTGAGTGCAAAATCAGGCACCTGCCAGTAGGGTTCCCTTTAAATCTGAAGCTGATCATTCCTGCAGCTGCTAAAACGTGGGTGACTGACAGCTCACGGCTGAGTCTATCTGCAGAAACTGCCCTCCGCTGGAGAGAGCCCCCTCATCTGCGATCAGATCCCCTCAGGCATTAGGCGGACACCCCGATTCAACGAATGGCTGATTCATGGGCATAAAGGCTACCATTCAGGATATCTCTGTGAGGCCATCCCAGTCCCGGTGGTCCTAGGGTGACCAGCCTGGTTTTCCTAAGACCTGAGACTGTCAGTGCCAATTGGACCGTCTCAGACAAACCGGGACAAGTTGGTCACCTAAGAGATGCCCTTGTGATTGTCTTTGATCCACCTCTTCTTCTGCCCCAGCTTGCTTCCCTCACAGGTGGATTTCAGCACCATTTCCTCATGAGTTTCCTGCATGCTAATACAGTGGTACCTCGAGATACGAGTGCCCTAACATACGAGATTTTTGAGATACGAGCCGTCGAGCGAGTGATTTTTGCTTTGAAATACGAGCAACATTTGAGATAGGAGTCATCGTGCGGATCGGCTGGCTGCACAGGACCCACCAGTTTACCGCGACTCGAGGGTCTCATAGTTTCCCACGCCTCAAGGTTACGGAACGAATTAAACTCGTATCTCGAGGTACCACTGTAATCCTCTCCTCAGAATCTGTTTCTCAAGCTTTTCCTAAAACCCGACACGTTTCCCCTAATACCGGTGACACGAGACTTGAGGAAAAATATCAAAGGGTACTGCCACCTCCCCCATAACGGCTCCCTCTTCCCTCACCTGCTTTCAGGATTTAT
>JAAGEH010000411.1:1256185-1280592 GCA_011751065.1 Lasiurus cinereus | reverse complement strand
AAAGGTGATGGATGAAATGAAGCCAGCTGGGACCAGAGCCAAATACTGAATCCACTCCGCATCTCCCGTGGTTTAAATCTGTTTGGCAGTGAAGTCACAGGATCTGAGACAGAGTCGAGTCAAGCTGACAGATGCTATAATAAACACTGGTATTTTTTCGTGTTAAAAATTATATTGGATTTACTGCTATGACATTGGATAATAAAGTTATATAGGTTTCAAGTACACAGTTTTATAACACGTCATCTGTATATTGTACTGTGTGCTCAGCATCCAAAGTCAAGCCCCCTGTCACCTTTGATTCCCCTTTACCCTTTTCTACCCCCAAATCCCTCTTTCCTCTGACAATCACTCTACTGTGGTCTGTACCTATGAGATTTTTTTTCTTAACCTAGCTCCCCAATACCCCTAGACTTTGACAGCTATCCGTCTGTGTATTTTTTTGTATTTATTTGTTTATTAGATTTGACATAGAAATTAAATAATATGGTATTTGTCTTTCTCTGACTGGCTTATTTCACTTAGCGTAATACTCTCCAGATCCATCCATGTTGTCCCAAAAGATACGATTTCCTGCTTTTTCACAGCAAACAGTATTCCATTGGGAAAACGTACCACAGCATTTTAATGCACTCATCTACTGATGGGCACTTGGGCTGCTTCCAAATTGTGACTATTGTAAGTAACACCGCGATGAACATATTGTTTCAAATTAGTGTTTTGTTTTTCTGTTTTTTTTTTTCTAGTATATTCCCAGGAATGGAATTGTTGGGTCATAAGACAGTTCCATTTTTAGTTTTTGAGGAAACTCCATACTGTTCTCCACAGTGGCTGCACCAGTCTGCATGCCCATCTACAGTGCACGAAGGTTCCTTTCTCTTCACACCCTTGCCAGCACTTGTGTGTTGATTATTGAAGGTAGTCATTCTGACAGGCATTAGGTGACATCTCATTGGGGTTTCAATTTGCATTTCTCTGATGACTCGTGATGTTGAGCATCTTTTCTGTGGCTCTTGGCCATCTGCATGCCCTCTTTGGAGAAGTGTCTGTTCAGGTCGTTTGCCCATTTTTTTTTTTAATTGGATTGTATGTTTTTTTACTGTTGAGTTGTATACGTTCTTTACATATTCTTTTTTAAAAAATATATATTTTATTGATTTTTTACAGAGAGGAAGGGAGAGGGATAGAAAGTCAGAAACATTGATGAGAGAGACATCGATCAGCCGCCTCCTGCACGCCCCACACTGGGGATGTGCCTGCAACCAAGATACGTGCCCTTGCCGGAATCGAACCTGGGACCTTTCAGTCCGCAAGCCAACGCTCTATCCACTGAACCAAACCGGCCTCGGCTTTACATATTCTTTATAAGTTTTGGATATTAACCCCTGATCAGATATGGCATTGGGGAATATGTTCTCCCATACAGTGGGTGGTCTTTCCATTTTGTTGGTTTCCTTTGCTGTGCAAAGCTTTTTTGGCTGATGTTGTGCTATTTATTTATTTTCTTTTGTTTCCTTTTCCCAGAGGAGACATAGCAGAAAAAAAAATATTGCTATGAAAGATGCCTGAGATTTTAGTGCCTATTTTTCTTCTACGTTTTTATGATTTCAAGTCTCACAGTGAAGTCTTTCATCCATTTTGAGTTTATTCTTCGGTACGGTGTAAAAACGTGGTCTTGTTTCTTTCCTTCTTTCTTTTTTTGCACAGATCTGTCCGATTTTCTCAACGCCGTTTATTGAATAGACTGGCTTTACCCCATTGTATTGACCGCGTGTAATTTTAGCTTGTGGGAAAATCTGTCCATCCTGAAAAACATTTTTAAAGACTTCCCTCCCTCCCTTCCTCACTGTTGCTTTTGACAGGGTTTTGCTCTTGCCAGAACATCTACTAATACAAATGTTTTTGCTGAGCCCGACTCCCAAGGTCAGATGCAACGGTATTGAATTCTAAATTTTGTATAAAATGGGCTATAATCAAGGTGGAAATCCTTACCAAAAAAAAAAAATAATAATAATTAGCTTTGGGAATAGAAAGCTCAGCAGAATCACAATAATTAAATTGCCTCCGTGTTTTCATTTTATTGAGAACACTAAATTATATTGATCTTCTTTCAAGGCAGATGCTGATTCAGGCAGCCCCTTGCAGATCTTTGGTGATGTGCTTAGAGAAGAAGAAATAACATCGAGAATTCCACCCTAGTCCACTCTCAGATTTGGCAAAATTCCCACACTTGGAGCTTCCAAGCCCGTGATTTCCAACTGGGAGGACTTGACTGGGAAACCCTTTAACTATGTGGCGGGTCTCACAACAGGGAAGGAAAATGTACAAAGAAAATAAGATGAGTGTCGTTTCCGTTTTTTGCAGGATAAAGAGAGTCTAGAGCAGCGGTTCCCATGCTACACCACGATTCAAGACAAAATTTCATTTATCTGTAATTAGAAATAAATATTTCACAATATATATTTACATATTGTTTTTGTGATTAATCCCTATGCTTTAATTATGTTCAATTTGTAACAATGAAAATACATCCTGCCTATCAGATATTTACATTACAGTTCATAACAGTAGCAAAATGACAATGATGAAGTAGCAACGGAAGTAATTTTATGGTTGGGGGTCACCACCACATGAAGAGCTGTCTTAAAGGGTCGAGGCCTTAGGAAGGTTGAGAACCACTGGTCTAGAGGTCTGTTGCACAATAATGTGACATGATGAACACTACTGTGAAAAAAAGTTAAAAGGCTGTTATATTATGTATTTTTAACACATTAAAAAAAAAAGACAACGAGGCCCTAGCTGGTTTGCTCAGTGGATAGAGCACCAGCCCGCAGACTGAAGGATCCTGGATTCGATTCCGGTCAAAGGCATGTAGCTCAGTTGCGTGCTCAATCCCAGGCCCCAGCGCGGTCGCATAGGGGAGGCAAGCAGTCAATGTGTCTCTCACATCCATGTTTCTCTCTGGCTCTCCCTCTTCCTCCCACTCTCCCTAAGCATCAGTGGGGACATGTCCTTAGGTGCAGATTAAAAATAGAGACAGTGGGACCCCCAGGCCAAGTCTGAAGTAGCAGATGACCCACTCACACATGCTTGTAGTCCAGACCTGATCCTCCAGGAGGCCTACAGAGAAACCCCAGTTCTTAACACCCTCCCCCGCCTCAGGAAATGTTTCCCCCAGGCCCACTCTTCTTCTCAATCTTCTGACCTCTGACCTTGGCTCCCCAGCCTGGACCTCAGCTGCTTTTGTGCAGTTTTCATCTCTCAGGACCACCCTGCTCCTCAGCACCAAGACGCATGCGCATTCCCCTGTGCACTGGTTTCCTGTGGGCGTGGCATTTGCTGTGTTAGATGCCCTCATACGGGGGTCCATCTGTGCCCCGAGCCATAGGTCACCAGCCGCTCCTGCTTTTGTGTTTTGGGACCCCGTGTTCTGTGTCTCAAATGTCCAGCCCCATCCTGATCCTCAGGAAGGCAGGCATATCCTCTTGTCTCCCCCCTGACTAGAAAGCTCTGCCATTTTTCTTTCTACGATGGCATAAATAATGTATTTTTCAGTTAGTAGTTTGGGGTAAGCCTGGTAAAAGTGAGTGCATTCTGAGAAGGACTTTTGTTTGAGAAAGGTTTTGTTATTTATTGTGCGCATATCCATCTTATCTTTTTTAAAAAATAGTATTTTGTTGATTTTTTACAGAGAGGAAGAGAGAGGGATAGAGAGTTAGAAACACTGATGAGAGAGAGAGAGAGACAGCGATCAGTCGTCTCCTGCACGCCCTCCACTGGGGATGTGCCCGCAACCAAGGTACATGCCCTTGACCGGAATCGAACCTAGGACCTTTCAGTCCTCAGCCCGATCCTCTATCCACTGAGCCATACTGGTTTGGGCTATACATATCCATTTATTTATTTATTTTAAATATGTTTCATATATATTTTATTTATTTATTACAGAGAGGAATGGAGAGAGAGAGAGAGAAAGTTAGAAACATCGATGAAACATTGATGAATCAGCTGCCTCTTGCACACCCCACACTGGGGATGTGCCTGCAACCAAGATACGTGCCCTTGACCGGAATCGAACCTGGGACTCTTCAGTTTGCAGGTTGATGCTCAATCCACTGAGCCAAACCAGTTTCGGCTGCATACCCATGTTAGAAGTCATTGTTCACATTTTATGTATCAGAAAAAGTATAAAAGTTATTAAATAATTGCTGTAAGTCATTTTATTGATTGTCCCCAAAGGAAACGTAAAGTAGTTTTCCAGTATTTACCTATTATGGAAATCAGTCTTTTAAAATAGAAAAGACTTGGTGTTAGTGTAAAAAAATGAGCTGTGCTATAAAATTATTTCTTTTGCTGTCAATAATGCTTTATTCAGTCTCCTTTATATTTATGTTGCTCATACTAGATTTATACCTCCAAAGAAAAACACCAATCTAGCTGTCACCTTCTTTGAGCTAATAGTTGACATGAAAGCTATCAATTCCAAAGCTATTTAGAGTTCCAGGTTTCTAAGAATAGATAAGGAACTAGGTAGAGCACACAGTTTATTTTTTAACTTCTATATTCATCTAAGTGATATTTTTATGGGCAACGTTGTAAAATGCATTAAATGCACACATCATGCTTTTACAGATTTGTACAAAAAAAAAATCCACCTTGCTATTGGCCCTTCCAGAGAAATTCACTTTCTCTTCTTCTAGTTCAGCGGTTCTCAAACTGTGGGTCGTTACCCCTTTGGGTGTTGAAGGACCCTTTCACAGGGGTCGCCTAAGAACATTGGAAAATGCAGATATTTACATCACGATGCGTAACAGTAGCAAGATTTCATGGTTGGGGGTCACCACCACATGAGGAACTGTATGCAAGGGTCGCGGCCTTAGGAAGGTTGAGAACCACTGTTCTAGTTGAATGTAGATGACATCACTGGATCTGATTAACTACATCCCTTCACTTCCTTATAATTTTACCTACTGCATGCTCTTTGTTTTTAGTTGAGTTTCTATGACCTTCAACCGAAAGTTTTTGACAGATACAATACCTTGCAATGTCTGCCTGACAATAGTGTAATTTATGCCACCTACAAATGCAAAAGGGTCATCGACTATTTATCATTTCACTTCAGCTATCTATTAATGTCTTGTATACCCTGTGAGTACCAGTGTGTCACTCCGTGTCCAATATAGCAAGAATGAGAATGGATGATATGAAAATAGACACCAAAATTCCATCCCCAAGTAACTATAGTGATAATTGCACTTTTTTTTTTCTGCCTGCCATATCCTCACCCTCAAAGATTTCATTTGGTTCTGGACTGTTCAGATAGGGAGAAATTGTAGCAAAGATTTTCCCTCGGTTTCTTATTTTTCCCTCTTACTGATTTCCTCTGGATGGTGTATGCATTAATGCCTTTCTTAGAATGTTTCCACACTTAGCTTGTTTGTGATAACAATGTGAATCTCCTTTATTCATAATGTCTTTATTTCCCAGATATAACTCTTCTTGATCTGGAATATTTTTACATAACCACTTGAAAACTCATATTTCTTCAACAATTTCCAGTTATTCTTTTTACAAGTCGGGAAATAGCTCCTCCATTTGAAATGTGTGTCTGTTATTTAGCCAATGCTGGTTTAATTTCTTTTAAAATAAATGAGAATTTAGAATACCATAATGATACTCACTATGTGTGTGTGTGCCATGTCTGAATGTAGAGTATCGTTTAGAAAGTGTTTCTAAAGATAGCGCTCATAAACTTCACATTCCTGTAAAATCGGGTTGTTTTAGACGGCAATTGGGAGTCTGTGTCTCACAGTTCTGTATCCACAGGGCCCCGTGCATTTTCTCCGTCCATAAAGAGAGGCCACAGAATAACGATTCATTTTACTTGGAAATAGCATTGCCTGTCAAAAATACTTTTAGAGACTGGCGCAATCAATGCGCCTGATTTGGAAAACATTGGTAAAGTGGTGTTTATAGGATTTATCACTTCTATCATGCAGGAGCCGGTGGGCTTATATGATCCTAGGACTGGAGGAAAGAGAGACAATCATTCATTCAGTTTCACACTCCACAGTCAGTGTCAGACAAGCAAGAAATAAGCTTTTATCTCAGAGCCAGGAGATGCTGGTAAGGCCAGAATTTTAAAATAAGAGGCTGGGCATCAATCACCACAAAAGAGGCGATGCTTTTAGAGCAGCGGTTCTCAACCTGTGGGTCGCGACCCCTTTGGGGGTCGAATGACCCTTTCACAGGGGTCGCCTAAGACCATCAGAAAACACCTATTTCCCATGGTCTTAGGAACCAACACACCGCTCCTCGGTGTAGCAAAGTGTAGCAATGTAGTTTACTGTTGTCATATGAAGACTGTTGCCCATGCTACACCACGATTCAAGACAAAATTTCATTTATTTGTAATTAGAAAGAAATATTTCACAATATACAATTACATATTGTTTTTGTGGTTAATCACTATGCTTTAATTATGTTCAATTTGTAACAATGAAAATAACATCCTGCATATCAGATATTTACATTACGACTCATAACAGTAGCAAGATTACAGTGATGAAGTAGCAACGGAAATAATTTTATGGTTGGGGGTCACCACCACATGAGGAGCTGTCTTAAAGGGCCACGGCATTAGGAAGGTTGGGAACCACTGGTTTAGAGGTTCTAGAGGGGAGGAGCAGGTGGCCTTCAATCTTCACTACCTGCTGATTAAGGCCTAAGAGGGCCTTCCAATCCTTGCCCATCTCCCTTTTTACCCCATCCGAATTTTTTTAAAAAAATATTTCTTTATTGATTTCAGAGAGGAAGGGAGAAGGAGAGAGAGATAGAAACATCAGTGATGAGAGGGAATCATGGATTGGCTGCCTCCTACATGCCCCCCACTGAGGATGAAGCCTGCAACCCAGGCATGTGCCCTTGGCCGGAATCGAACCTGGGACCTCTCCGTCCGCAATCTGACGCTCTATCCACTGAGCCAAACCAGCCAGGGCCAGAAATTTTTTTCAATGGGATCCATGACTCTGTCCCCTTTATTTTACCTTTTGCCAATTTTCCATTTTGAATATTTCTATTTGCTCTCTCCCTCCCCAAAGATGACTCAACTGCTAAATATGGTCTGATTATGTTTTCTTTGAGCCTGTCTGGTTTGAAAATATTTGTTAGATTTTCAGTTATTCGATCTGGAGGCAAGTGCAATATCCATCCTAATTTAAGGACAAAGTGTCAATAAAAAGATTAGGAATGATACGTGAGCATATACAGATTTAATAATTGAGGCAGACCCCAGCCTAACAGTGTCAATGACTTTTTTTTTTCTCAAGGATTCTGTGAATACCTCCTGCCACCTGGAAAATATCCAGAAGGTGGAACCATGAGGCATTTCTTGAAAACCCAAACTCTTCTTTCTCTAGCCAGTGGAAGAATTGTTATAAACTGTCACCTGTAAAGCAGTGTGCAATTTCTGATCTTTAGAAAATTAAATGTCCACAGAGTCTGGCTGTGCCAAAGAAGCAGGCTTGTCTCCACCAATGTCATTGTCCTTATTTTTCCTATTGGCCCAAAGACAGAGGGTTTCCAGTTACAAGGTTATGAGGGTCCAACTCTAAGAATATGGTTTCCCTGAAGTAACTGTACATGGTAGATAATAAAAGGGGTAGCCTCGGCATCAATAAGCAGTGTTTATAGATTTATAAAATGTATAGTAGATCATTCTGAACATTTTTCAGTTATACATTTGACATTGTATATCGATATAGATGCACCTTCCTGGAAGAATTTTCTTTTCTTTTGGAAGGAAAGAGACTTAGTTTATAAAAAGACCTTTGTGAAACCCCCACTTTATATAATAAATCCCTTCACTTCTTCCATCATCTCTCTCCTTCTAGGGATAGTGAGAAGGTTAAGTTGAGTAGGCCTATAATTCTAAGCTTTGTTGGCTTAAATTCTTACATGGGGTTAAGAACTCTGAACAGCTACACTGACACACTCATCTCTTGTTTTTCCAAAAGAATTTTATTCTTGACCTTCAAGAGTTGAAGTAACTTGACAATAAAATGTTGAGGATTTTGTCGTAACTATTTCTCTACACTACAAATAGTTTTCCTCGCCATAAGAGCTTTCATTAGAGGAATTTCCAGTGGAATATGGTGTAAATCCTCACAAACATTTTGACTTTCACTATGGAATGGTATATGGAGAGATATGAGGCAAGAGTTATGCTTCAATATTATTAGATAATTTCCTGCCATACATTTTTTCTTGATGTTAAAATCATTCCAACCTAGGGCCTTGTGTTTTATTCAGCTCTGGAGTCACTTTTAGAAGCACCTTATTGAGAAGAGGGCATCAACATGAATGAATTTATTTTGTTTCTAATCATTAATTTCCACTATGTGCTGTCTTATCTCCTTTCCCTGGCAAATACTTACTGGATATTTTGGAAAATTCCATTACTTTCTGGTGGCTTTTAGTTACTTTAAGACCCACTCAGGTTCCATTTCAATCTTAGACTGGATTTATAATCCATATCCTCCATTGCCCCCAACACGAATGTAAGCCGAGACAATGACTGCACTAGTGAGGAAAAGCTTGACTCACTCCCCAAACTAACTAGAGAGAAAGGCAGGTAAAAAGACAAGGAAAGAGACAGGTGCCTCTTGACTTAAAGTGGCTGTTGTCATCTTTGACTATCACGGTGTCAAAGGCGCTAAATATCAGTACTAGTACTGGCTCTCTGGTGGAGTGGAAGTTTGAGGGTATGAGTTCTTAGGTGTGGAAGATTTCAGGGGGTCTCTTTGTTACCCAAGACTCTGAAGAGACTGAGGGGTTCAGCTTTAGCTCTTTTCAACCTCTCCTCGGCTCCCATATCTTACTCACAGAAGAGTTCCAAATAATGTATTTCGCTACCTCTCCTTTCAAGGAGGTGGAGTTGAATTTTCAACCTCCACCCCAAGGGGGACTAGGTGTGGTGACTTATTCTGATGATTGGAGATTGAGAAGGGACAAGTAGGAACAGGAATTTTAGGGTGAAAACATCCTGTCAGATAGCACCTTATCCAAATCATTAAGGTTCAGATCACCAGAGAAAAGTCATGTGGACATAACAATCCCCTGGTGTGATGAGATGAAAAGGGCACTTCACTTCCGTGGTTCTTCCCTCCAAAATCAATTCTTTTCATTCCAAATCCTAAAAAAAAGTCAGACAAAGCCAAAAATGAGGAACACTCTACACCATATCTGACCTTTGATCTTCAAAACTGTTAAGATCAAGCAAAGACTGAGCCAAAACCGGTTTAGCTCAGTGGATAGAGCATCAGGCTGCAGACTGAAAGGTCCCAGGTTCGATTCTGGTCAAGGGCATGTGCCTTGGTTGCAGGCACACCCCCAGTAGGGGGCGTGCAGGAAGCAGCTGATCGATGTTTCTCTCTCATTGATGTTTCTAGCTCTCTATCCCTCTCCCTTCCTCTCTCTAAAAAATTAATAAAATATACTTCAAAAAAAGACTGAGAAACTGTCACAGACCAGAGAGCCTAGGAGGACATGACAATAAAATGCTGTATGGTATATCGGATGGGATCCAGGAAGACAAAAGGCACATTAGTGAAAAAACTAGTGAAATCCAAATAAAGTGTTCAAAAAGTAAAAAAAAAAAAAGGACAGGAGAGAATCTAAACAAAGATTAACTATGGATATAGAATTCTATGTTAGTTTTTATTATTCTCATATTACACAACACCTCAAGAAGTAAGGCAGATTTTACTTTCCTCTTTTGACCATGTCATTCACTGTTTCCAACTTACTGAGCACAGTCCTAAACAAATTATTTATAATATCATGTAACTCATTCAATCCTTACATCCTTGAGTTGTAACTTAGTCATCAAGTATTCCTTGGGTAGTTACCATTTTCATCCCGATTTTCCAGCAGAAGATAGACACACAGAGATGGTAATTGACTCGCTCAAGTTAACACAAGTGGTAAGTGGAGGAATCTGAGTATGAGCAAAGGTCGTTGGCTTCAAGTCTTGCCAATTGCCACTGAGCTACAGTGTCTCAGGCCTTTGGGCTCAGAGAGGCTAAGTGATTGGCTCAATGTCACAAAACCAACTGGTTCAAAACTGAGACTAAAATTGAGGCACCACCAACCACACTTGTTTTTCCTTTTCTAAATCATAGTGTAATTCTTGTAATTTCAGGGACCAATCTGATCATGCTCTCAATGGCCAAAAGAGGAACAATCTGAGCAACAAAATAAGGTAATATTGGATTATAACATGAAGCATCCTATATAATAAAAGGCTAATATGCAAATTGTCCCCTCGGGCATTCAACCACTTCCTATGACGTGCGCTGACCACCAGGAGGCAGTGTGGAATGAAGGAAGGCCCCAGCTGGCAGCTGGCAGCCAAGGAAGGAAGGCCCTGACTGGCCCTGATCCCCAGCCAGGCCTAGAGATCCTACCCGTGTAAGAATTTTGTGCACCAGGCCTCTGGTAAATAAATAGGTATGCATCCACACTGATTTAGGAAAATGTTTAAATGACTAAATAAATGGGGGAGGGGGAATTCTTTGACTTTCACTCTTCCCAACTCAAAACCAGTTAAGATGTCTCAATTACATATATTTGTGGTCCCAGGTTGGAAACTGAATAGGGAAAAAACGTTGTCATTGTTTTAGTTTCCTGACAAGATTCCAATGATTGTCTCAGAAAATTCTTTAGGCTTTGTGGATATTGTCTTGGCAGTTCTTGACCTTTTTTAAATCCTTGAGGTTTAACTTTGTTGACCCTGACTCTATACTTTTATTTTAGTGTGTGTTCTCTGCAGTTGGACAAGAGTGTTGATTGTCATCAGTTGCCTTCTTCAGAATGCTTTGTTTTAAAACAGAAGAATGACTTTCAAGATTTATAGACTTTGTGGATGCTTTTATAATTGTCCCCTAACTTTTAAACTCTCTTTTCTGGTGTGGTATTCAGATTGAATCTGAAGGAGAAGGGTGAGTACTTACTAATTGTGATCATAGTTTCTTTAAATATCTGTCAAGATCTCATGGAAAGTGGTTTAAAACTTTAATTGGGAGACCAGTTAGATTCATGATTCAATTGTATTATGGTGTGAAAATAATAAAACGGAGGAAAAGCATTTCCCAATTTAACAGTAATTATACTAACATAAAATTTGTCCAGGGCAATTGCCTTTCTAATGTGCTCTTACCCTTCTCCCTAGAGTCTCACAAAACCAGCAAGATTGGTACTATTACCTGCCTCTTGTAAGGGAGAGATTGAGATTAGACCCACATTTACTCAGCTAGTTGTGGGCTAAGCTGAGATAACATCATTTTGTGATACCTTGAATCTTTAAAAGAAAAGCAATGTAGTAGAGTAAAATCATTTTTATTTGATAAATCTTTATTGTTCAGATTATCTCAATTGTTCCTCTTTTTTCCCCCATAGCTCCCTTCCACTCAGTTCCCATCCTTCCCTCTGTCCTTAAATCTCCCCATTGTCCTCATCCATAGGTATATGATTTTTGTCCAGTCTCTCCCTGCACCCCCATCACCCCATTCCCCCTGAGAATTGCCAGTCCACTCCCTTTCTATCTCCCGGTTTCTATTATGTTTATCAGTTTATTCTGGTCATAAGATTTTTAGATTCACTTGTTGATAGTTATGTATTTGTTATTCATAATTTTTTATCTTTACCTTTTTCTTCTTCCTCTTCTCAAAGAGTACCTTTTTGCATTTTATATAATACTGGTTTGGAGTTGATGAACTCCTTTAGTTTTTTCTTATCTGTGAAGCTCTTTTTCTGGCCTTCAATTCTGAATGATAGCTTTGCTGGGTAATCTTGGTTGTAGGTTCCTGCTATTCATCACTTTGAATATTTCTTGCCACTCCTGTCTGGCCTGCATAGTTTCTGTTGAGAAATCAGCTGACAATAGTATGAGTGCTCCCTTGTAGGTAATGAACTGTTTTTCTCTTGCTGCTTTTAATATTCTCTCTTTCTCTTTTGCTCTTGGTATTTTAATTATGATGTGTCTTGGTGTGATCCTCTTTGTATTCCTTTTGTTTGGGGTTCTGTATGCTTCCTGGATTTGTAAGTCTATTTCTTTCACCAGGTGGGGAGAGTTTTTAGTCATTATTTCTTCAAATAGGTTTTCAGTATCTTGCTCTCTCTCTCTTGTTCTGGCACCCCCATAATTCTGATGTTGGTACACTTGAAGTTGTCCCAAGGCTCCTTATGCTATCTTCACATACTTGGATTCTTTTTTCTTTTTGCTTTTCCAGTTGAGTGTTTTCTGCTTCTTTGTATTTCAAATCTTTGACTAGTCTGCTGTTAGGCCTCTGTATAATCTTGTTTTTATTTCAGTCAGTGTATGTTTAATTTTTAGTTGGTCCTTTTTTATCTCTAGTTGGTCCTTTTTTCATCTCCTCTTGGGTCTCAGTAAATTTATCCATCTTTTCTAGGAAATTCTTGAAAAACCTTATAACCGTGGTTTTGAACTCTATATCCAGTCGTTTGCTTTCCTCCATTTCTTTCGTTTGTGCTCTGTTCCTTTGTCTCCACATTTTTGCTGCTTCCTTGAGTTGGTAGAGTAGCTTTGTGTGCTAGGTGTCCTATAGGGCCCAGTAGCTCCGCCTCCCCAGTTACCTGAGGTGGACTCTCTTGGTGCACCCCTTTGTGGACTATGTGTACAGCCTTGTTGTAGTTAAGTCTTGATTGTTGTTGGTATCACTGGGGGAATTGACCTCCAAGCCAATTGGCTGTGAGGATCAGCTGTGTCTGCACCAGGAGAACTTCTGTGCTGGAGTCAGCCTTTTGAGACAAGACTTGAAAAGTTGCAAAAGCCTCTGTGTTCAGCTTGGTTGGGGCGGAGTCTCAGGGCTGAGCAGACAGCTTTGGCTTCCCATCAGCCCTGTCCTACACAGCCTCTGGGTGTCAGTGTCCCTCAGAAATCGCTGCAGCCCTCTCTGTGTATCTGTGCTCGCGTGCCTCCAGACCTCTGCCTTTCCAGCTCCCCTGAGTTTCCGTGCACTCTAGGGACCCGTATGAATCTAGATCCCTAGGGTCTCGCCCAAAACTGGGGTTCAGTGCAATCTGAACTAGATTTCAGTGCAGTTGGGAGGTTCTGTCTTCCTCCCACTAGAGAAAGCCAGAGGCACAATCAGCAGTCAGCCCTCTGTGTGTGCACTTTCGTGCACACTTTCAGATCTCTGTCTTTTGCCGCTCCCCTGAGATTCCATGCACTCCTCCCTGTTCACAACAGTCCAGCCTCCTTCTGTATGAGTCTCACCCAGAACTGGGGATCAGTGCAGTTGGAGCTGAGGCTCAGTGCAGTTGGGAGTTTCTGTCTCCTTCCCGCTAGAGGAAGCCAGCCAGGCACTCTGCCACCCATCAGTAGGGTAAAATCTTACCCATATGTCAATAATAATTGCTTTTGATAAGTACTACATATTATCAATTCTCCTTAGATATGACACATCAAAATGACATCAAAACTCATTTAGTAGTTTCTATGGTAATAGAAGATGAAACAGGATCAAGACCAGTAGTGGCCATTTATTATGACTTTATTCACATTTAAGAAGCAGAAAGTAAAAAGAAATCTTGGGATCATAATGGTAGGAAGCAAATTAATGAGATACAATCTCTCAAGAATAAAATTTTTTAAAGAAAAGGTCACAGAGTCTTAAAAGCACCTAGCATAAAAATTGCTATTTGGTAATTATTTTTTAAAAGCAGGGCAGTAAGCAATACATCTGGAGATCGGTTGATCTTGGACTTCAGTCTCTGGGACTTAGTTGTGATATTTAATGGGGATGATAAAATCTTCTTTGCAAGGTTGATGGGCATATTAGAAATGAGAAAAGTTATGTCCCTTGCATAATACACTACCTGAGACTCAATAATCATTATATTTTTGTTTATACTTTTATTAAATGAATATCCAGCTGCTGGATTTTGGAGAACCTTTGGATAAAAGCTTTCTTTTCCTTAAGTAGAATACATCAGCCTTGAGAATTGTTTTTTTCTTTACACTTGCTTTCATCTACTGCTTTTAAATTAATGTACCAAAGAATGTCTTGTTTAATGCCCATAAAACCACTTCTTAGGCTATTTACTTGGAAATGAATTCCATAGAGGGGAAAACATCAGGCAACAGGACAGGAGGAGAATTTTCTCTAAATATGGTATCAAGGAAATGTTGCAAGTATTAAACCAGCAAGTTCTTCAGATGAAGAAGTGCACGCCCTTCAAATAATGACGAAAGCCATTTGAAGCAGAACAGTCGAGACAGGTCCAAATTGTTAAATAATCTTAAGAGATAGAAGCAAGAGTAGCACTTCAAACATATTCAGCCTCTGCCTTCACACATGAAGGAGTTTTAGTCCAGTAACCATGGTTACCTTATATACTACTCAGGTATAAAGTGAAAGAGAGGAGTAAAGAGTCGAGTTACACCCTACTGAGATACACAAAGCAGAGACTGGTAATAGAATGGCTTTTGCTTCTAAATCTTCACTTTGAAGATTTAGACTTGTATGGACACTTATGTAGGTATTTCTATATATGTGTTTTACCTATAACAGGACCATACTTTGACTAGGAAAAATCATATCTTATAATCTAAAATAGCAAAACTGCTCATAGAAAAGAAGTTTACTAACTGTCGTGGGACATTGGGAATAATCTGGATAAGTAGAGATTTGAGAGGAAGGGGGGAAGGAATCAATTAAATACCGCCGACAAATCTTAAGGAGCGATATAAGTCACAGTGTTTATGAGAAGGACATACAATTACAGTTAAGGATACAAAAAAAAATTACAGGCACACCTCCCAAGTATAAATAAACGAGTCCCAGTAGTTCGATTGTATTATTGCGTAGTTAATGAATCATTTGGTGCAAGCCTTCGTAGCTAGCTGTTGGAGATTCCAGGAGCTTGACTGTGGGAAACAAATCCATTCTTGTCCTTGTTATGTTTTAAAGTCACTCGGTGACAGTTGTGTTCTCTGGCCTAAGTATTTATTTTTATTTTTTATTGATTTCAGAGAAGGGAGAGATAGAAACATCAATGATGAGAAAGAATCATCAGTCAGCTGCCTCTTGCATGCCCTCTACTGGGGATTGAGCCTGCAACCCGGGCATGTGGTTGAGCATCGGCCTATGAACCAGGAAGTAACGGTTTGATTCTAGGTCAGGACACATGCCCAGGTTGTGGGCTCATTCCCCAGTAGGAGGCAGTCGATCAAAGATTCTCTCTCATCATTGATATTGCTCTCTCTCTTCCTCTCTGAAATCAATAAACATCTAGTGTATCTTAAAAATAAATAAAAACATTTAAAAAAATCTCTCACTGTATCTAATTTTTGCATCAAATTGTTGCTCTATTTTATACCAGCCTTCATACCCAAACTTCTCAAAAGAATGCTCAATACTTGCCATGTCTCTTTCTTCAGTTTCTTCTCGCACCTCCCATTCTCATTTTACAACTTCCAGATGATCAAGACCGCTTTTCCTGAGATTATTGGCCACCTCCATGCTGTTCAACCCAGTGTACCATCTTCAAACTTCTGACTGAACATCTCACCACCTGCCTTTGACACTAGTGTCCTCTCTGTTCTGAAATACCTCTTTCCTTTTCTTTGGTTTATGCACACCATATTCTTCTGGCCACGCTAAGCCCCTTTCCTTTTAATCAACTCTTAAATGTTAGTGTTCTTGATAAACTGGTCCTGTGCTCTCTTCTCTTCTTAATTCTCCTCTCTTCCTAGGAGATCTCATCCATCACCATGGCCTCATTGTCATGTATGTGTCAGTGGCTTCAAACTAATCCTCTCTGCTGAACTCTAGACACAGTTAGTGTCTCTGAGGCATATCAAGCAAATTGTATCTAAACGTGAACTTATCATTTATCTTCCAAGATCTGCTTCTCCTTCAGTGTTTCCTGTCTTAGTAGATGGCCCCTACAATCTTCCCAAATGCTCAAGGCAGAAACATTGGAGTTCAAATGTGATTAATATGTCACCCTCTATCAAATTATGTCATGGAAGTAAGAGAATGAGGTAACTACATCACGGGAGGTTGTGAACTGAAAGTGGCACTTCGGAGTCCAAGATTGTAGAGGTGGAAAAATTCCAGGCAATAGTATGTTTTAAAGGTTCCTAGGAGTGTAGAAGGCTTAAGTGGATAGGGAAGTAAAGGTCATTAGATTGAGAAGCTTTGAGGTTAACACGTTGGAAGTTTCTACATCTTTCTAAGGGGAAAAATAAGCCTAACTGTCTATATACATTTAATCAAAGAACAAGAATTAATGTTCCCTTAATTAACATTCCCTCGGCACAAATGTTTCCCCAGGAGTTAGTTCTAAATGATTTCCTGCAACATACGGACGAATGCTGAGAAAAATAGTGATATTCTATACTGGTAAACATTAGACTGCATACATCTTTTTTTTCCCAATTAAGAGAAAAACGAGCTTGTCCTCCTAACATTGCCCTTTGAAGGTAGAACTAATTTAAAAACTCTGGTTTCTTGGCAACCATAGCTGATTCACACATTTAGTGTGGAGAGTAGATGTGCCTTTCTGAAAAGATTCGAAGTTACTATCTAAGCTTCCCACGGAATGTTTTTCGAATGTATTTAACCAGCATATAGCAAAGTATTTAGCAGAGATAAGAGTCCTTTAATGTCAGCAGTCATATGCTATTCATAATCTTCATGACAAATCTTCTCCAATTTTCTGGACTACCTCCTCTTGCCTGGCGACAGTGGTAGAACAGGTGCTTGCTTATTTGCTTTAAGACAGGGATTTGCTTTCAGATTTGATCTTCTGTACCACTCACAAGAAAATTGTAGTACCTTGTGATTCATTATAACACTGTTCTTCTAGCCACTACACTGGTTGATGCATAAGGACATTCTGACTAAAGACCCACTGCCTTGTTCAGGATTCAACTTCTAAGCGGAAGTCCAGAGTCATAACCTTTGTTGAAAAATCTCTTGTCACACTCAAGACTTATAAATTATAGTAGTAGGGAAAGGTGTCAAAAATGGCACAGTAAGCTGTTTGCAGGGAATTTAGTGGTGGCCAAATGTGTGTGTGTGTGTGTGTGTGTGTGTGTGTGTGTTGGTTTTTCTTTTTCAGGCAGAAATACAAATTCATGTAATGACTTTCAACATACAACAGAAGTTCTCCAGTTTGATTTCTGTTTTCACCCCATAGGCTCTACCACTTAGGGACTTTCAAGTGGATTGAATTTGATTTCTCTTATTTCCCTCCAAATAATAAGTGCTTGGTCAGTAGTTTGAAAAGATTAGTAAAAATGTTCTTACAGGCAATGTGGAAAGAGCACAAGGAACTGGAGAGAGAAGGCAAGCAATTTTCAAATAAGCTTGAGAGCCAGAAACCAAACATTGTCTCTCTAATAGAAAGATGTGGACAGGAGACCAGAAGGCTGGTCAACCTTCATTGCTCTGAAAGGTCACAGCTAATCACTCCCTGTTTAGTTGAAACATTGTTGGCTGAAGCAACCTCTACCTGTTCGTTTCATGTTCATTTCTGTTTTTGTAATTTCCTGCCTAAAGGCTAGGGGTGTGTCCCAAAGCCTTAATAAAAGGGAGAAAAAGGCCAGAGCAAGGGGTAGTCCTTTCCACTAGAGGAAGGCTCCCGCCTGGCCCCCCAATATCGCCAAATTAATATTTTCTAGCCTCTCTTCTTTGCGTGCGGCCTCCTCCAGAACCCAAACCCTGAACCGGGAACCCTGAACCACGCGGGACGTGGAAAGGAGCTCCCACACTTGAGGACAGAATTCCAGCCTGAGAAATTAATTCATTAGAAAATTGAGTTCCTTCCAGATACAAGAGGTTTCAGGGACCATTTACAGTCTTTTGGCTCTATTCGGTCACCTACTTTCTGTATTTTTCATCTCTAACTGGAGTGTTTTCCCGTCAGATTTCTGTGGCTAACTCTAAGGAAATCGAAGTGAAACTCCCTAAGACTGTCTTCCTGCTCTTTTGGCTTTCTGATGAGCTCTCTCTAGCACAGGTCCAGGTATACACGTAGGCCCTCATTAAATATTTATGACCTAAAGGAATTCATCTTACTGACATCAGTTTCTTTAATGTTTCATCTTGTGACTCAACATACAAAATGTGCTTGAGTATAAATATTTAATTTAAATATTATTAACATCACCAGTGTGCATTCCCTGCTGATTAAAACATAGAACTTCGGTCCCATAGAAGGCCTCCACCTGTCTCTTCCTGTTCTTAATGTCACCCTACACTCACTCTGCCAGTGACCGCTATCCTGATTTTCATTATATTGACATTTTTGCTTCCTTTGGAGGTATACTACATATTGTGTGTGTGTGTGTGTGTGTGTGTGTGAGAGAGAGAGAGAGAGAGAGAGACAAATAATAACATATTGTTATATTATTGTTATTATACTGAATATAATGGTTTAACTTGGCCTATTTTTGAAATATGCACCAATGGAATCCTACAGTATGTAGCCTGCCTTCTTTAGCGCAGTCTTCTGTGCTTAAGATTTATCCACGCTGGATAGACATGAAAACTATTATGCTAAGCAAAATAAGCCAGTTAGAGACAAATATCACATGATATTCCTCATATGTAGAATCTAAGCAACAAAATAAATTGGTGAATAAAATCGGTCCAGAGGCATGGATGCATGGAACAGAATAACAGATCTCAGAGGGGAGTGGAGTGGAGTAGAAGAGATTCACATATTAAAGAACATATATGCATATATGATTAGCCCATGAACACATAGTAGTGAAGGGAAGGCCTGGGAGGGGGGAAGAGGTTGGGTGAGGGGGCAAAAATGGGGGAAATGGGGAATATCTGTAGTACTCTTAACAATTAAAAAATACTTTTTAAAATATACTATCAAGCCAGAGCATGCTCAGCACTGTAAATGGGGTAGGTTTACTTTTCTGAAACAAATTAAAAATCAGAATTTCTGTCATGAAAAAAAATATATTTATCTATGCTGTTGTATGGAGAGGGTAGTTCATTTTCTTGCTGCAAAGCATACTATAGTATAGACCTATTTCCACTTGTTTTTTTTTTAATATATATTGTATTGATTTTTTAAAGAGAGGAAGGGAGAGGGATAGAGAGTTAGAAACATCGATGAGAAAGAGACATCAATCAGCTGCCTCTTGCATGCCCCCTACTGGGGATGTGCCCGCAACCAAGGTACATGCCCTTGACCTGAATCGAACCTGGGACCCCTCAGTCCACAGACCAATGCTCTATCCACTGAGCCAAACCGGTTTCGGCTCCACTTGTTTTTTCAGTTCTTCTATTGAGTCGTTTCTGTTTGGAGCTTCTACTAATTCTGCTATTGGAAACATTCTAAAGCAAGTTTTCTAGTGTAGGTAAGCATACATGTCTGTGGGATTTACACATCCAGAAATGGAACTGCTAAGTCAGGGACTATATGCATTTTCAGCACTATTGTTAGACATTATTCAAAAGTGATTTTATAATATTTACTGCTCTCAATGGTGCATGAAAATTGTATTGATCAATCCTCATTAATACATGCTCGGGAAAAAATGGCTTTACAGTTGTTTGTATGGAATATAATCAGAAATAAACTCTGTGTCTCCTGTATTCACAGCTGTCAACCTACTTTTGGCCCATCCTGTATTTGGCAGTGCCTTGTAGCTCTAAAGTTTTTGCCGTTCTGATACGTATATATTATCAGATGTTTTATTGTTGTCACTCTGATGCATATGTTATGGCATCTTGTGGTTTCAACTTCCGTTTACCTAATAATAGCCAATGAGGTTGAGCACTTTCCATATGATGTTGACCATTTAAATTTCTGCTGTTGGGATATTCCCTGTAGAGGTGCTTTTCCTGTTTCCTCCTGTCATTGTCTGTCTAATTCTTATCCATTTGTAAAAGTTCTTCATATTTCAGGAGGAAAGTTGATCTTAATCATGTAATTTACCCTCGCCAGAAGCTGAAAGCATTAACATGTACATCTCACTCAGGTGTACTTTGTGGTATCAGTTTTCTTGGTGATTCACAGTGGCTACCTGTAAAATTGAAAAAGATTAGAATAACTAAGCTAAAATATATTTAATTTTTAACAGACCCGCTATTTTAATTTTTGTGCAATTCTATTGTCAATATTTTCCTTACTTGTAATAAGTTTACTTAGTGATGATTTTGTCACTTGAAAATCTCTATCAATCCATTCATATTATCTTTCTCAAGTACAAGGAAAAATTAAAGTGTATGTTTCAATGAAAAAAAATGCTTAACAATATTTAATATTAAGATAAAAGAGATAGTGTTCTAAAGTGATTAGCACATAGCAAGAACTCAGTAACATTAGTCAATAGACTCTATTTAAGACCAGCATTAATAGTGCTTTCCTGTATCCTTATTCCCTAAATGTAGATCATCTATATCTTGTGAAAGTTCTAGGAACCAGAACTTTGATTAACTAGAATGCTTTATTTCATCTAAAATATTGTATAACTATACACTCATTCAAAATCTAAAAGGGAAAAATCCAGTAGGGGGTGTGCAGGAGGCAGCTGATGGATGTTTCTCTCCCTTTCTCCCTTCTTCTCTCACTGTAGAATCAGTAAAAGCATATTTTTTAAAAGAAGAAGCATTCATCTGAGAACAATGCCAGTCCTCTGGAGGGCCTGGTTAAATATGGAACCTTTCCTCCTGTGGTTATATAAAAATTGCAAAAAGATATTCAGGTAAATGAAGACATCCCTCGAATGTTAAGAAATTATATATTTCTGGTTATTTTGTCACTAATCAAGCTGAAAACTTGCAGGACTAAATGAAAAATTTCACTATTAGCTGTAGGAGGCAAATTCTGGCAACTATCCTTGAGAGTAAAAAATTCTAAGAAAGAATATTATTTCGTCTGATTCTTTCTAAAGAATGTCTCTTTGCTTTACAACATACTTGGGACAGAAAGGCACTGAGAGGTCCTATTACTGATGTCTCCATGACATAATTTGAAGCTGTGCTGGAGGAAACGTAGGGACTCCAGACCCCCCTTCGTTAACAGTGATGCCCTAACTTGCCCTCTGAGATATTTTACAAAATGTAAATGATGAATGTTTTTTTTAAATATATCTTATTGATTTTTTACATAGAGAAAGGGGGAGAAATAGAGAGTTAGAAACATCGATGAGAGAGAGACACCGATCAGCTGCCTCCTGTACACCTCCTACTGGGGATGTGCCCACAACCCAGGTACATGCCCTTGACCGGAATCGAACCCAGGACCTTTCAGTCTGCAGGCCGACGCTCTATCCACTGAGCCAAACTGGTTTCGGCATGATGAATGTTTTGATAGACACCACCAGTCTTAGCATAGTACAGAATCCTTTCATCATAAATGGTCTTTGAAAATCTAAGGTTCACCACCCTCTATGTGAAGACCCATAAGACTAACATCTGAAATGCTTTATTAATTTTTTCTAACTTACAATTTTAGCTCTAGGACACCAGGATTTTTATTTCTCTTTCTTTTGAGAGAATGGATTTGATCATAGATTTAAATATTATGCCCTCATACCAATTCAGCATGACAGAAAATGTACAGGGATTCTTTAAAAAGCTTAGAATTTGATAGAGTCCATTCATCAACCTTATGGAACCGGGTGTTAGCCGCACACTCGGTGTTTCTGCTTGGAGTTGGAGTACATATATGTACTATGATTGTACTGGACCAAACTCTAAATGACTGAACGGTGGGAAAATACCTTGGCTGCATTTACATTACTATTCTAGATGAAGACATGCTTATTTTTTGTCATGAAGAGACATGTAATGACCCAAATTCTGCCAGTAATATGTATAAATTACCCAGTGAACAAGGAAATGGAATAGTAAGATTATTAATTAAGCAAGGGTGCTTTTAAAAAATAAAACAAAAATTAGGTACTTCATGGAAAATTAACTCACATCACTGCCCACTAATGGCATGATATATCAAGCACTCATTTACTGAAGAGCAGAGAAAGGCTGCCTATAAAACCTACCGAGAAGAGTCCACATCTTAAAAAGGGGAGAGGGTGGGAGAGAAATATTCCACGAGACATGAGTATAGAAGTTAACAGCACAGGATCTGAGTTGATTTGCTTGGTTAAAATCTCAGTTTCTCTGCTTGATAGGATGGATCCTCAATATAATCTTCTGTTATTTATTTCAAAATTTTTTTTGAAATATAATGGCGATACATAAAATAATATTACAAAGCCACATACTATTTATCAAAATATAATAATATTTTTGCATACTTTTTCTGCTTTAACAATATCTATTATTTTTTATTAATGTGTTACATGTATACATATCTCCCCATTGACTCCCCACTCCCATGCATACCCTAACCCCCCAGTGTCTTGTGTCACTGGTTATGCTTATATGCACATTTGTGCATACTTTTGAAAATAGAACTGTGAACACAGAAGTTGAAATCTCCTCTGTTCCCTTCCCCAGGACATTCCTTTCCTTCTCTCTCCAGATATAATAATTTCAATGATTTGGATGTATATCCTGTTTCTGAGTCTATAGTCTATAAATATGTGGGACTTTTGGAGGGTGCTATATTTAAAACAATTGGAAGTGTAAGAATTGGAGTTTGGCACCAGCAGGCTTTTGAGCTAATGGGTCTCAGCTGTGAGAGGCAGAGGTCTGGAGGTGCGTGCACAAGTGCGCACAGAGAGGACTGATTTCTGAGTGTGCCGCTGGCTTTCTCTAGTGGGAGGGACATGGAAGCTCCTGACTGCGCTGAACTCCAGTTACAGGTGAGAATCTGGGAATCCAGATTGGGGGAGAAACTGGACTGTCTGGCAGCAGGCGAAACTCGAGGGCAGCTTTCTTTCAGAGGTGCTTGAAGCGATTACCAAGGGACACTGAGACGCAGGGGTCTTATATGATAGGGCTGACAGGAAGCCAAGGCTGTCTGCTCAGCCCTGAGACTCCGCCCCATCCAAGCTCAACACAGAGGCTTTTGCAATTTTGCAAGTCTTGTCTCATAAGGCTGTCTCCAGCACATAAGTTCTCCCTGTATAGATATAGCTGATCCTCACAGCCAATTGGCCTGGAGGTCAACTCCTCCCAGTGATACCAACAACAATCAAGACATAACTATGACAAGGCTGTGTACACCCTCAAAGGGGTGCACCAAGAGTGTCCACCTCAGGTAACTGAGGAGGCTGAGCCACTGGGCCCTATAGGACACCTAGCACACAAAGCTACTCTCCCAACTTTGGCTCTGCAGCCAAAGTGCAGAGACAAAGAAAGAGATCACAAACAAAAGAAATGGAGGAAAGCAAAACCATGGTTATAAGATTTTTCAAGAATTTCCTAGAAAATGCTGATAAATTTAGTGAGACCCTTGAGGATATGAAAAAGGACCAACTTGAAGTTAAACATACACTGATTGAAATAAAAAATATTATACAGAGACCTAACAGCAGACTAAAGGAACACAAGAATCAAGTCAAAGATTTGAAATACAAAGCAAAAACAAACAAACAAACAAAAACACTCAACCAGAAAAGCAAAAAGAAAAAAAGAATCCAAAAATGTGAAGATAGTGTAAGGAGCCTCTGGGACAACTTCAAGCATACAAACTTCAGAATTATGGGGGTGCCAGAAGAAGAGAGAGAGAGAGAGCAAGATACTAAAAACCTATTTGAAAAAATAATGACTGAAAACTTCCTCTACCTGGTGAAAGAAATAGACTTACAAGTCCAGGAAGCACAGAGAACCCCAAACAAAGGAATCTGAAGAGGACCACACCAAGACACATCATAATTAAAATGCCAAAGGCAAAAGACAAAGAGAGAATCTTGAAAGTAGCACGAGAAAAACAGTTAGTTACCTACAAGGGAGCACTCATATGACTGTCAGCTGATTTTTCAACAGAAACTATGCAAGCCAGATTGGAGTGGCAGGAAATATTCAAAGTGATGAATAGCAAAATCTTACAACTGAGATTACTCTACCTAGCAAAGCTATCATTCAATATTAAAGGTCCGATAAAGAGCTTCACAGATAAGAAAAAGCTAAAGGAGTTCATCAACACCAAACCAGTATTATATGAAATGCTGAAAGGTACTCTTTAAGAAGACAAAGAAGAAGAAAAAGGTAAAAATAAAAATTATGAATAACAAATACTTATCTATCAACAAGTGAATCTAAACATCAAGTGAATTAAGAATCTATGAACAGAATAAACTGATGAATATAATAAAATCAGGGGCAGAGAAAGGGAGTAGAATGCAATTCTCAGGGGAGAAGGAGGTGTGGGGAGTGCGGGAAGAGACTGGACAAAATCGTACACCTATGGATGAGGACAGTGGGGGGAGGTAAGGGCAG